>BSBK01008729.1:217500-375612 GCA_027943335.1 Chamaecyparis obtusa | reverse complement strand
ATATATATATATACATACATACATATATATGTACATACATACATATATATGTATATATATACATATATATATATATATATACATATACACACACACACTCACACACACACACA
This sequence comes from Chamaecyparis obtusa, assembly GCA_027943335.1. Taxonomy (NCBI): domain Eukaryota; kingdom Viridiplantae; phylum Streptophyta; class Pinopsida; order Cupressales; family Cupressaceae; genus Chamaecyparis; species Chamaecyparis obtusa. The sequence continues at coordinate 375,499 of BSBK01008729.1, read as the reverse complement.
CATATATATATATATATATATGTATATGTATATATATATATAGATGTATATGTATATGTGTGTGTGTGTGTGTGTATGTATGTATGTATTTCTAGTTTTAGGCTACCTTTTTCACTATTTCTCTATTTTTAATCATCTTAATTGGTTGCCAATGTTTTGTTTTGTTCATATTTATAAAAATTAGTCAAGACAAGAAACATCACTTCAAATTGCCATTTTTTTTCTTGCAATATACTTTGATCTATTAAAAAAATAACTTATTCATGTTGAGAAACATCATTTGGAAAAAATCAACTCTATAAATCTACACCAACAATCTCAAAAGAAAGATAAAAAAGGAGTAGACCTCATATTTATTTATCATGGTAAAAGAAATTTTTGAAGGGACTTGAAAACCTTTAAAAAAATAAATAATTATAGATTAATGGTACACATCGATAAAAGTTTAGAGGAAAAACATGCCCAAAAAACAAAATGCTACCCTATAGAGAAATAGTGAAAAAGGTAGCCTAAAACTAGAAAAACATACACACACACACACAGAGAGATATATATATGTGTGTGTGTGTGTGTGTGTGTGTGTGTGTGTGTGTGTGTGTGTGTGTGTATGTATGTTTTTCTAGTTTTTTTTCTACCTTTTTCACTATTTCTCTGTAGGGTAGCATTTTGTTTTTTGGGCATGTTTTTCCTCTAAACTTTTATCGATGTGTACCATTAATCTATAATTCTTTATTTTTGTTAAAGGTTTTCAGGTCCCTTCAAAAATTTCTTTTACTGTGATAAAGAAATATGAGGTCTACTCCTTTTTTATCTTTTTTTTGTGATTGTTGGTGTAGATTTATAGAGTTGATTTTTTCCAAGTGATGTTTCTCAACATGAATAAGTTATTTTTTTAATAGATCAAAGTATATTGCAAGAAAAAAATGGCAATTTGAAGTGATGTTTCTTGTCTTGACTAATTTTTATAAATATGGACAAAACAAAACATTGACAACTAATTAAGATGATTAAAAATGCACTAAGATTAGTATGGTAACATAGAAAATGCCAACTTAAAGATAATTAAAGGGTGATACAAACATTATCTTGTGGTAGTAGATACATGGTTTTTTATTTTTTACAAGAAACAAGTGGTGGAATGAAATATGATAACTTTATTCAATTCCTAAGAAAAAAATCCATACACTAACCAATAAAGGCAAAAAAAATCATAGTAGTCAATAATATAAATTTAAAGGTAATATTTATATAACATAATTTAAGACACCATTAGAACTTAAAGGGAAAATAAATGTGATTAACAAAATTAGGAACTTACTTTGGTTTCTTTCAAATCCTTTTACAAAGAAATTTTCTTTTCACCAACGTCTTTCTCATATGGAAACCAATTTAGATGCAATATTATCCAATTCAAGAACACTATTTTGTATTTCCTAACAATCTAAAATTCTCTATTACTTTTTCCACATATCATGCAAAAGATTCTACCACTACAAGGAATTTAGAAGAAATTTGATAAATTCAAGAAACTGATACACGAGATACACATTTGTAGTTTTCTTTCCCTAAAAAATATACTACATTTTTTAGATTAATAACATGAAGTATGTGTACAAATAATAATAATTCTCCAAGCACATTGAAACACCTAGAAGTTTTTCCCTTTGTAGAAAAAATCAACACCATTCTCATATAATTTAGTCTTTTGTAAGCATTAGGGAGTTGATGTTTTCTTTTACAAATAACTCTCAACCATCGATTCACTTGTCTTAGTTATAATTCTCACATCCATAAAGTCTTTGTTATTCCCATGCAACAACCCTTGTATTATCACAAATGTCACACTCAGAGGATTCACAACAATAATATGCATCTATTTTATTGTATTGTAATAATAAAGGATATTGATCATGTAAAGGATGACATATTTCATATTTAAAAAATGATCTCACAATTTGATTACATTTTCCTTTTTGTAATCTTACCATCAAATCCTTTTTCATTATATGATCCATTTCTTCAATTTTTCCATCATTAGGTTTTAAAAATTTTCTTCAAGACTTCATAGCTACTCCTATCAGCAATCCATCATTATCTAGTAGCACTAACCATCTCTTTTCAATGTATAGGTGCTTCACAAGTATTTTGAGTGTCCCTTCAATGACTGAATTTAATTTCTCTCATGCATGCTCCATGAAATACTTGCAGTGATGCCAAAATGTAACCATATCCTCAAATGAGATTTTTTGCCAATCCATTTATTGTATCACATCTTCATATACCTCTTTGAGTATTGCAACATTACTTTCCTCCACAAAAACATAAACTATATATATAATATGAACATTTCTTGTTCTAATATAATATGCACATTGCTATGAACTTGTTCTAATTTCTCCATGCTTGTCATGCCCAAAATTAGGACAAAAATACATTGCAACAATTTTTTTTCTAAAAGCACAAAAGTCAACTAGGATAACATACTAAGGAACACTCAACAAGAACAAAAATGCATAACCCAACACAATTACTCTCAAGAGGAATCATGAAATGCGCTATCTTGCAAACATCCCTTGAATGATAACTGTGTTAGTTGACTTGAAACCAACTAGGGCTCTATGAAACCCTAATAGTGTTCAAACCAAGTGTTGAATAAAAAGAGATAAAACAATAGGGAAAATTTAACTTGGTAAATAATAGGAAGTCAAAGATTGGGATAACACACCCAAAAAGGTTTAATTAAATGAATAGTTAAATCAAAAGCGATAGTAACCCTAATGGATCTAAACATGAACCAAGTTACTAACTAGAGTAGGATTTGTAAGAAGCCAATAAAATAATAAAATAAGCCATAAAAATAACCCTATGCAAAATCCTAGGAAAAAAATATTATTACCCATTTAAAATTTATAATGTTATAATATTTAATTGAAAAAAACTATACCCTAATTTAAAACATAATGTTACCAAGTTTTATTAATTAATTAATTTAAAATTTTAAAAGGATTAAGATACCCATCATAAAGCATTACTAATAAATGTGAATATTTGGGCTAGGGAAAGTAATATTCAATTAGAAATAATCATTAAATTGTAAATTCAAAAATAACAAACTCCAAGAATAAATCTAGAAAGAATAAAGGTCCATTTATTAATATCTCATCATTAACAAATTTAAAATAAATCAAAAGTGGCATCCAATAATAAAATAATTAAGTCACATTTAAAAAATAAAATGACCAAAACACAATTCCTATGAATAATAAAATAGAAAATAATTCAAAATTCAAATTAAAGTAACTCTCAAAAGTCAATAGTCATTAATTAATAATAAATCAAAGATTCAAATTTAAACACAAAACTTAATAAAACTCAATTAAAAATTTAAAGAGACAAAAGGCCAGCCCTAACCCTAATCAAAATTAGGGTTAGGCTAAAATATAAAACATCCTCCAAACCCTAATTTCTCTCATTTGGATGTCGAGGTTTGGCAAGGAGCAAGAGTGAAGAAGATTTCAAGTTTTAGTATACACATGAGTAGACATGTATGTATGCACACACCAAAGGTGTGTATATACACACATATATACTTGTGTATATATGCTCTACAAGAAACAAGTAGAGAAATGCAATCAAACTCAAGAATCTACCAAGGGATTCAACAACAGTCTTTAACCTTAAATCTCAGCAAGTTGAAACATTCATCTAGTTTAAAAATAGGTTCATGTCACACAACACATTTCATCATATTCACATTTCTCGCATCAATATAAAAATAAAGCATAATACTCAAAATTATATAATTTCTCATTATCACATGTAAATCAAAAGCATATAAAGTATGTCCTAAATCATCATTTGCATAATCAAAGGTCATCAAATAATATAAAAAATATGAAATCATTGTCCAAAGAGTCTAATATATCAAAATAATCTATCATCATGAGAATCATAAGGTGGAAATGTCAGCTATGCAATGATGGTACAAGGTGAGGCCTCACAATGCTGAATTTCATTTTGAGTTTTTGACTTGGAGGTTCAGCATATAGAAAAATCTATTAATTTTCTATCACTCCTTTATTCACTTGTAATCATGAAAAGGGAGAAATATTATGAATAATATTTGATGATGAATATAATTGAATTATAAACTATTTTTAAAAAATCATATAAAATTAAAAAAATTTAAAAAAATATTTAAAAAACTAATTACTTCAACAAAACATCTTACTAGATTTAGTTTCTTGGAGAGAAAACTTAATCTTGATTCAGTATGCATAGAAGATAAAATTTGATTAACCTTGGTTATGGTGAATGAAAAGGCCTCTACACGCCATTACATCATTGCTAACAATGAATCTTGATGGAAATTAAATTTTTTCTTACCACTTCAATCATATTAGGATTAGGAAAAGTTGTCCAACTCATTTTTTGAATAGTCCTTGTGTAAGTACCAAGCCCATATGACTCATTTTTAAGTAGAGGAATCCAAATCACTTCAAAATCATGGCCTCATTTAGATTTTAGTTTTGTATACATCTACTCTAATTTTATATATTTAGACATATTTAGATCACATATGAAGATGCACACCACTTTTCCCTTTAGTTGATCCATCAATACCTGAAACATATGTATTACAATATATTACATGAATTGAGAATGTGCAACATTCATCTTGAATGAAACTAAAAGTTTTGTTCTAGTCATATGATACATTGAATATATCATTTTGCTTCAAGTTTATGATTTCTATATTTAGATGAAAATAATAATAATAATAGTCTTATTATATGATTAATGTACTTGGTTCAATCTACAGTCGATGAGGTGATCTCCATTTTTTCCTTCAATATTTGAATAAAATTTGCAAACCTTCTTTCTCTAGGTGGCCCAGTTGTTCCAAAAGACTTCCCCAAATATATAGATTCTATAAAATCTCCAATTTTATTTGAAATTATATCTTCCTTATACTAGATTTCTAAAATTTGGATGGCCTCTCCTGAAATGTCATCTTCTCCAAAACTATGTTAAAAATCCATAAATTTGTGTTCTTTATCATCTGCGAATATGTTCACCATGCAACAAGCAAGTTTGTTCAGCTCTGTAACTACCACAGTCAAAGAAAAGGAATGTAAAGAGATGATGGCATCTGAGGTTAGTTGAATCAATGGCACACAATCTTAATGGCACCAACTTCAAAAAAATTTAGGAACATTCTTCTTTCTCTTCTTTTTGTCATTTTATGCTTCTCTTTTACTCTTTTCACATAAAAAATCCTCAGGCATCCACTTATAGAAGTTGTCTTTTCTTTTTCCATCACCATTTGAACAATTCAATGTAGAAGGTGATGATGATGAAATTCCATGTGGAGAGGGAGGTAGATCACTACCACAGTTATTTCATCCAACAACATCGATGTTGACTACTCTGTAAATTGTTGTCTAGTGTTGTCCCATTCTACACACTTTCCACACAACAAACCCATTTTTGCAGTGTGCTTCCACTCTGTTGGAAAAATGTTCAGTGCTCCCCTTGGGATTAGTGACATGGTTTAATAGCCTCCTATGTCTTCTATAAGTCTAGTGGTTGTATCAGACATTAAGGGGTCAATCTTTTGGTGCAATGAAAACTACTACTTGTAACAAGTGGTATCAGAGCTTGGTCACAGGTTCGAATCCCCTTAGGTATTGTTGAGGGGGAGATTGTTGGAAAAATGGTCAATTCATCCCTCAGGATTTGTGACATGGTTTAATAGCCTCCTGTGTCTTCTATAAGTCTAGTGGTTGTATCAAACATTAACAGGTTGATCTTTTGGTGCAACGGAAACTACTACTTGTAACACACTCCTCCCTATCCATTTTATTTTTACAACAATGAAACAAACATGTAAAGATCAAATACTCCACTTACCACAACATTCACTTTAGTACAACACAAGACCATGGGAGTTCTGTCCTCCTGAATTTCTTCCCACTTCTCTATCAATTTAGCACTTCTTCCAACATATACAAAATAGCAATGTTGTAAAAACTGTATTCTCTTGATTACTACTCTGTCCAACTTGTAATAGATTAGAAATCTTGCATCAATTAGATATGGTAAAGTTTCAAAATCATTTACTTTGAAACAAAATTATATTGCTAAAGTGGCTCTTCTTTTAAGCTTCCTGAATCCATCTGGAAGACTTGAGATAAACAAGCCCTTTAACCATAATAATTCCAAACATGTAAGTTCCATGAAGCCTGAAGATTCACTAAACTTGAACAATCAAGCAAGTCAAAGATTTTTAAGGCTGAAAGTGCTTTAAATCCATGAGGCAACTCCTAGAGCTTTGGACAATTGTTCACGGTCATTTCACTCAATAAACTTACCTTCCAAAAGTCTTTTGGAAGTGCTTCATTGTTGTTGCAATCCCATATTTCTAATGTTTTTAAACATTTCAATTCCACAAAGATGTTGGGGAGAGTGGATAATGTGTTGTAGGATATCAATTCCAAAACAAGATAGAAGTGACTCTATCCAAAGATTTTTGGAAGTGTCTTCAAGGATATGCCAAAGCATTGGCATAGCTTTTCAAGTGCACTCAGATTTTCTAAGTCTTCAGGTAAATTTTGGAGAAGTGCACATTTGCAGAGCCTTAGACAAGTAATTTAAGATAGAAACCCAAGTTCTTCTGGTAGGGAAGGCAACTTTATGTAGCTTTGCATGCTCAAATGCTTCAGTTTCTTGAGTTTTCATTTATCCAGAGTCAAAAGATAGAGAACATCTAGATTGGTAGCTTCCTACAACAATTCAACTGCAGATCTACTAGAGATGCAAGGGACCCAAATTATTGTGGAAGCTTCACCAATTTCTTCATTTTCACAATAAAACTTCATAAAGAATCTAGGGTTTGCAATGTAAGTGTTTCAAAGAAATGAGCATAGGGATGTAGTACATGTTGAGATATGATCTTCAGATTGGGTGGAAGTTTTGTGAAAAAATAAAACTTCATATAACCATCATGTTCGTAAATGAAGATTTTGGGATAGTTTTTGTTAGAAACTAATTGTAACCATGGATAGGAGGATGGTAACAACTGCAAAGCATATGTTGAGACCATGTTTCTCAAATTGTAGACATTGTTAAAATAAATTCATTCTATTTAATTTTAAGTAATTCTTACCTTGTGAAAATTCATGTCATCCTTGACATTTTGAATAAAGTCTTGTGTCCCTCTATTTTTAAAGCATCTCCAAATGGGAAACCAATCACACCCACTGTGTGGCTAAATATTGGTATCAAACTTAAAAGAAACCATCACTCAATAAACCATTAACTCAAGAATTTAGCTATAGAAGGCCATATCAAATGAACCAACTAAACTCCAAAAAGTGGCTTATTTCTTCTTAGTTGAAGCAATTTTAATCCTTTTTTGTGATGCTCATCAAATTGAAATGAAGGATTAGTCACTTGACTACTTGAAATTGGAAGATTCAAATGCAATGCAAAACTAGAAATGAACTAGGATGCATGTTAGAAAATCTCAAATGAGAGAATTAAGCTAGAATGGATGCAAACAACTAGTATTATAGAATGAGAATGCAAGAAGCTATGATATGAAACAATGCAAGAAAGAAAACTAAATTAAAAATGAAAGATTATGATAAGAAATGAAGTAAACTAAGAATGCAAGAGAGAAATGAGAGAAACTAAGAACTAATAATTTAAATTAGCAAGATTACTCTAAGAATGCAGGAAAATAAGTATCCAAAAATGATCAAGATTGGGACCTTAGAATGCAAGAGAATGGACCTTTGAGCCAAGGAAGAACTTCCTTTTAAACAAATTTTCTCAAGAATGGAGGGTGGAGATTAAGAGGCAAAAGATGTGTGATTGAGATTAAGAGGAAAAAGGAGAATGAAGGAGATGCAAGGTTAGGTAGAGATGAGTTGAGAGGAGAGATAAATCCATGTGAGAGGATTCAAGAATTTTGACTAGCCAAGCTTGGTGGGAGAATAAGACGAAGTAGAAAATCCCCCTTTAACTGCCAAGTAGTCAAGATTAAGTTTCACAAAAGTTCTATTTTTAATAAAAGTGCTAAGAATTTATATTAAAGGTAAGTTTTGACGATTAAATGATTTTCAAGTTTAAATGATCTAGGCTTGAATTTTCAGAAATAATTTAACTGTGCAAGGGGGATTATTCAATTTGCCCACATAATTATGTCTTTGAATTTTCAAATTTTTATGTAAGGCAATTTAATCAAATTAGGGGCTTAGGTTCTCCTAGACACATTTTAGGTGATTACATTTTCCCCTCTTTGAATCGATGTGTGAGTAGCACATTGATTCAAAGAATAAATAGAAGCTAGATCAGAGAACAACTTGATGTGAAGCAATGAGACTATTTATGATAAGGAGAATTGACTCCAAACTTGATCAAATGAAGATCAACAAGGAGATATTAGCTCTGGACTTGATTGAGCAAAGACTGATGAGCTAGACTAGGATATCCAACTTGATATGAAGCGATGAGACTAAACATCTATCAAATACCTTGAGAAAACTACTTTGGAAAGGATTCTGAGGAAGCTAATCACCTGATTGAGAGACAATACCATATTGATATGGGTCTTGATGAACCTGATATGCCCTAGAAATGATGTTAGATTGATATGGGTCTGATGAACCTAAGATGCTACAATAGATGTCTATCTAAGTGAGCTGACATGAAGTGATGAGATCACTCTTTTAGAGATGCATAGAATCTAAACTTGATATGATTCCTAATGAAGATGAGATGGCCCAAGACACAAAGCTTGAATTACTTTAAGTATTTTGTATATTGTCCTACCCTCTTAGGATCAAAATCAAAATGAGACAAAGAGGTTAAAGCCTAATTGGATTGATTGAAAGCATACTAATTTATTAGGATTGATAAGATTAGGTTGTCAATAGATTAAGAATATATTGGAGCTTGTTTGGAGCTATTTTCAGGTCTTGCTAACCAGATTTGATGAAAGTTTGACCAAGTTGAACCAAGGTTGGCCAGTATGAAATCACTTGGATTTGATAGATTTGCATGAGATTGACCTCAGAGGTGTAAGAAATGAAGGCAGAAATGAGTGAGAATTGATAGAGTCAGTGGTCAACTTTGTTTGACCAATAAGGGTTGACTTTGAAATTTGACTAAGTAATGATCTCAAATTCAAATTTCAATCTTGAAAATGGATTCAAGACGTCAAAATTAGCTAGGAGTGCAATTTAACATTAATCAAAGAAAGTTGAGAATTAGGTCAAAGATGATGATTTACAGTTGATTGCCTCGATGGGGAGAAATGAAGAAGAAAAAGAAAGCATAGCTCAAGAGAGACTAGAAATGTACAACTACATGCATTCCTAGAATGAAATACAACCTAAGACACAAGTCAAGTCACTAATCCTATAGCCATTCATTTATCATCATTTGAGTGTTTAGGGCATCGAGGTCAATACAACCTTCATTGGTGTAAGAGCGACCATGGAGATATGAATATGACCTTATCAGATAAGATGTAGGAAACACATGTAATCATTGAGGCACAAAAATCAAGATTACCTAAACATAGTTTCCAATTTTTTGTTGCAAGATAACACATGTATCAAGGTACAAGCTTCCAATATAACCAAGAGTGTCATCTTATGTGCTCTACACAAGAAATAGAAAAGGATATTATTCCAACTTCACCTAAGTCTCAAAATAAAGATGACCGAGGTATGTGTGGCATTCCAATCATGATGGAGGCTCTTACCATATACACCCAAAAAATTTAGACCACCTTAGATCATTGAAATCACACCATAAGCATAAATCAAAGAAAACATTGTTATGCCCCGAGTCGTGAATCTCTAGCTATATTGACATCATCAAGCGACCTTAGAAGAAATAATAAGAAAAAATCATTGATAACAGACAACACACAAGAAAATAGTCCAACATATCTCAGTCATTTTTAGTTTTCTAGGATGTAATTTTTGTTGGGTGTTAAGGAAACACCTTTGTTCTAGTGTCAAAGTGCAAGTGCACAACAGAAAGTGCAAGATTTGATATGTGTTGAGAAACATAGTGATGTCCAGATTGATAGTGTTAAGAAACATTGTAGGATTGGGGTGTTGAGAAACACCAAGTAGTGGCTGTGATAAATTTCCCATCGAGAAGGAATGATAAACTAACTCAAGTTAAGATTAGGAGATTGATCAAGTGATAAAGTGTTGACATCTCAAATAGGCATACTATATCCCCCATATGGAAAATAAGAATCAAGGACAAGACAAAGACTAGTTCTAGCCCATGACATCACAAGGCAACAAAGAGCAAGATGGGTGAAGAGATATTGATGGGAGCATGAGACATCAACCACACATTGATATATGGAGTGATGATTAGAAGTGATGTTTGTTTTCTAGGTTTTCACCACTTGGTATTATTTTATGTTTTCTACCAAGGCACTTGTTTCCAAGTTTTCACGAAGGCACTTTTTCTTTTTCTTTTTCATTTTTTTTGTTCTTTTCATTTTTTTTCTTTTTTGTATATTCTTTTAACAATTGATTCTTTTGTGGATACATCAAGGCACCTATTTCTAGGTTTTCACTAGGATGATCATTTTTTCAAGATATTTTATAATTTTTAGGATTTTTTCTGGACTCTATATACGTTTTAGAATTTTCTCAAGAGTTTATATAATTTATTAGGAATTTTTTTAAGGATCATAAATTATTGTAAAAGAAATGCAAAATGTCTAACTATAGAATCATTTTAGGTGTATAGAGTTGAGAGGCTCTCTGAGAACATTGTCTTCTGGAGTAGCCAGCTGATAAGCTCTAGAACCAAATGCTATAGTGATGATAAAAGGACCTAGCTAGTTAGGTTCAAATTTTCCCTTCTGTTCTTGATGTTGTTGATTCTTTGGATTCTCTCTCAAAGCTAGATCACTGACCTAAAATTCTTGATGAAAAAAATTCTTTTTGTATCCTCTAGACATCCATTTTTGATAGACCCTTAAATGGTCAAATGATTCTTTTCTGTGTTTGTCCAATAGTTCTAGCTCTTAAAGTGGGGAGATTGTATAATCATCATCAATGATAAGCCCATGAAATGATATCCTTAGTGAAGGTATCTCGACTTTGATTTGTAGGATAGCTTCAGAACTATAGACCAATAAAAATAATGTAGCCCCTGTAGGAGTTCTATGTTAGGAATGAATACTAAATATATCCTATGGGGGAGTATTCACAGCCATTATGTAGTAGTTATTAATGCATTCATGACTATGATTTTCATTGATGTCAACAGAGTGATCTACTAAAGATTAGCAGAGAAGCAGACAATGTTTGAGGTAGTGCACATGGGATATTGAAGATGAAGCTATGAGAAGCTGAGGACTTACTATATGATGTTCTATGAGATCATGTTTAAGATTTCATATGAAAATTCATTTATTCATGGAAGTTATGAGCATTTCGGTGGAAGCAGTATTCAGGCAATGTTCCTGAGTAGCAATTTGTGGAAATCAGATGGTATCTCCTAATCGGGATGGAATCTGAGCATGAGAAGTTGGATTGATGTTGAAGACATGATGATTGTGATGTGGACATGAAAAAAAGGTCAGAGGTCACACAAGTGAAGAGTTATCTTAATTGGAAGCTGACAGTTTTATGTCATTATGTAATTTTAATGTAACGTGTGGAAGATTTGATTTTGTAATTTCTATGCTAACTCGTTTGTAATTATTTGAGTGTGGTATAAAGGAAGGAATTTTTTCCTTATTTTATTATGGAAATTTAATTATATATGGAATTTGTGAAAGTAAGTTGAATAATTGAGCAATACTTATTGGAAGAGGATATACAAAGTATAGAGATCTGGTATTGAGATTTGATGAAGTAGTTGGCACAGTTTGGCACAGTTAGAGGAGTATTGATTTATTGAGATCAGTAATCATTTGGTATCATTATATTGAGTAATATAGAGATCAGTTGGACAATGTGTTCAGTGATCTTGCACCTGAAGATGTTTGGGCAGTGGGTCCTTCTATCTTCCATAACTCCTAACAGAGTTAGAATCTTTTAGCAGGGATTCAAAGTCTCCTAGTAGGGACTGATATGTACTAAATGTATTTCATAAGACTCCTAAAAAATCCCATCCTCTCATAAGGAAATTTCATATTAGTGCATCTTTTGTGGGCATCATTCCCACTAGGGTTTATTCTTTGATCAAGAGGTTCCCTAGTCAACATATCTTGTGTTATTTTGTTATTGTGTATATATATTTTTATATGGTTGTTGATCACATTTCTTACATGGTTAAAATCTATTAAATTTAATAAAATTTGTATTTATCTGATAACTGATTCACCCCCCCTCTCAGTTATCTTGGTGGACTTTACTTTCTAACAATTGGTATCAGAGCAGTAGGTCCTTGAAGGAAAAGTTTAACAGCTTGAGGAGATCCATTGTGAGTCATTTTAGGAAAGAAAGTCATAAGTTTGATGGAGTAAATTTTGACAGCTAGAAAGAAAAGATGAAGACACGTTTACTTTGTTTAGGACCAGGATATTGGTTAATCACAAAGAACAAGAAGACTATCATTGATGAAGACATAATTGAAGAATGTACTAATGAGGAAAGAGATCTATTCATGTGTAACGTACTTGCTAGAGAAGCACTCTTGTCAGCCCTTCCATAAAATGAGTACAGTTAGGTAAAATATCTAAAAACATCTCATAAAATTTGGTTATCTTTACAATCTACTTTTGAAGGTGATGAACATGAAAAGAAAGTCAAATTACATAACTGGATATGTGCATTTGAATATATAAGAATGATGGAAGATGAATCTTTTAGAAGCTACATTGGTAGAATGTTAGAAATTGTTGTAGGTATAAAATCTTGTGAAGGAACCAAGACAGATAATGAAGTGATATGGAAAATTTTGAGGACAATGACTCCTGCATTCAAGCAGACAACGCAGATGATAGAACAAGTTATACCTTGTACTGAGAACTTGACAAGAGAAACCCTTCTTGGAAGATTAGAAGAAACAAAAATGAACTTGAGGCAATTAGGAGATTTACCTAGAATGGAGACAACAATATTCAATGCACTTAGTGTTCACCCTACTTTGTCAAGAAGCATGAGTGTGAGTGGAGATTATGCTAGTAGCAGCAGAACCAGGAATGAAGAAGACAAGAAGATTGAAGAAGGCATTTTTTTACTTGTGAAAAGAGAACCAGATGGTAAGAAAATCTTTAAATGTTGGACTTGTCAAGAATATGGTCATTTTGCATCTAAATGTCCTAAGAGAGTAAAGAAGTATAGAAAGAGCTTTAAACCTAGAAGATATAAAGAATGTTATTATTCAAATGATGAAGAATTTGAAGCTAGTGTGGAGAAATCTATTAGTGAAAGTGATAATGAGAATGATGATATAGGATTTGTAGCAATAAAAGAAGAAAATCTTAAAACAAAAGTTAAGGAAGAGAAAGCTTTAGTTTCTCAAGTAGAAAAGAAAGATGATTGGCTTATAGATAGTGGTTGTTCACATCATACGATTGGAGATATGAAGAAATTTATAAAGTTTAACAATTATGATGGAGGATTTGTTAGAGTTGGAAATAAGGCACCTTGTTTGATTAAAGGTATATGATCTATTACTCTTGATGGAAAGACTAATACTGATGATATTTACTTTGTGGATGGTTTCAAACATAATCTTTTGATTGCTAGAAAGCTAGTTGATAAGGGATATCAAGTTTTGTTTATTGAGAAAACTTGTGTAATTAAAGACAAGGATGGCAATTTGATTTGTACTGGATCAAGAACCAGAGGTAATGTACTTCAGTTGAATCCTAATGAGATGACATGCTTGATTACTAAGATTGATGATAGTTGGTTATGTCACAGAAGATTTTATCATATAAACTTTGATAATATTGTGAAAGTAAATACTACTCTTGTAGTAAGAGATTTGCCTAAGATTATGAAGCTTACTAACATGATTTGCAAGGAATGTGTGATGGCTAAGTAGAAGAGAAGCTCATTTCCCAGCAAGAATTTTACAACAGAAGAGAAGTTGGAAATTGTTCATACAGATTTGAGCGGTCCCAAAAGGACTAGAGGATTCTATGCAGAAAGGTATTTTATGATTCTTGTTGATGATTTTACAAGAATGATGTGGATTACATTTCTTAAAGAAAAGTTTGAAGCATTTGAGAAGTTTAAAATTGTTAAGAGAAAAGTTGAGAATGAATCTGGGATGAAGATGAAATGTTTGAGATCGGATAGAGGTGGAGAATTTACTTCAAAAGAATTTAACATTTTTTGTGAAGTGAATGGTATTAAGAGATTTTTCAGCCCCTAGGACACCTAAACAAAATGGTATTGGAGAAAGAAGAAACAAGTCAGTAACTGAAGCAGCAAGAGCCATGTTATTTGAAAATGATTTGGTGAAAATATTCTGGAGAGAAGTAGTGAACACAAGAGTGTATACAATGAATAGAGTACAAATCAGAGCAGATACAGACAAGACACCTTATGAACTATGGTTTGGACATGCACCATCAGTTAAGTATTTTAGAATTTTTGGAAGAAAATGTTATATTAAGAGGGATGATGACATTGGAAATTTTGACCCTAGAAGTGATGAAGGTATATTTCTTGGATATTCATTGAAGAGAAAAGCTTATAGATGTTATAACAAGAGAAATAAGACTATTGTTGAGAGCACAAATGTTAAAGTTGATGAAAAGTTCAAAATTTAGGAAAGAATGCTTGATTACAAATCAAATGAAGGCACTCATCCTAGAACTAATCCTGAGAATGCATAATTATTCTATGAAACTAACAGTGAATTGTAGAGAGAAAGCTACACTGAAGAATTCATTTTGGAGGAACCTATAGATGAATTGAGAACTGAGATAGTGACACCTAATCATAATCTATCAAGGAATCATCCCATTGATCAAATTATTGGAAGCATAGGTAGAGGAGTTCTGACATAGAATAAGGTACAATAACAGTTGTGTTTAATTTCTCAAATTGAACCTAAATCTACTAGTGAAGCCTGTCAAGATGAACATTAGATTAAAACTATGAAGGAAGAACTAGATTAAATTGAAAAGAATAAGACTTGGGAGCTGGTCCCTAGACCTAAAGATAAGAATGTTATAGGAACAAAATGGGTATTTAGAAACGAGATGCATGAACAAGAAGTTGTAATAAATAAAACAAGACTGGTATGTAAAGGATACTCACAACAAGAAGGAATTGACTATGAAGAAACTTTTGCACCTATTGCAACAATTGAAGCAGTAAGAATGTTTTTGGTTTATGTAGCTTTTAAGAAATTTAAAGTGTATCAGATGGATGTGAAGTTAGCATTTCTAAATGGAGAGTTAGAAGAAGTTTACATTGAGAATCTTGAAGGTTTTCCTTTAACTCATGAAGGAGATATGGTATGTAAATTGAAGAAAGCTTTATATGGATTGAAACAAGCACCTAGAACTTGGTATACAAGACTTGATAAGTATTTGATAAAATTAGGATTTTCTAAAGGCACAATAGACAACTTGTACACAAAAGAAATTGAAAATGGTTTGTTGGTAATAGTTATCTTTGTTGATGATATTATCTTTGGAGGAGAAGATGAAGCCAGTGATAAATTTGCAGATGAAATGAAGACTGAATTTGAAATGAGTATGATTGGTGAGATGAAATACTTTTTAGGATTGCACATAACACATAACAGTGATGGTATCTTCTTAAGTTAGACAAAGTACTTGAATGACTTGTTGAAGAGATTTGGAATGGAGAACTGTAAACCATTTGGAACACCTATGTTAATCGGACAAAAGTTATCTAGCACAGGTGAGACTCCTACAGTTGAACAGAAGAAGTATAGATCTATGATTGGAGGATTGAAGTATTTAACTCATACAAGACCTGATATATCACATGCAGTTGGAATTGTAGCAAGATTTCAAGATGATCCCAAAGAATTACATTATGCAATAGTAAAAAGGATATTGATGCAGGAGCATCCTGGATGTAAGAGAAATCTTGCATCACCAAAAAAATATTTTTGGTTTTGTTTTCAATAAGGGCTATCTTGTGTAGAGCTACTATTTATGGAAACTTACTATTTTTAGTAAGTTGGTCATATGATCTCGAAATGTTCTAATTTCATAGGTGGAGGTTCATCTCAGTCATTTCGTCCTTCCAGTTCAGTTTCATTGCCATATCATCTGTATCAGTGAAGTTATTGAGGTTTTTGGGTATGAAATCTTTGAGCTCAATTTTGAAGGCCTTAGAGGGTCCAGATCACTATTGACACCCGGCTGACTAGAGCTTGCACGAGTCAGGCACTGTAGATCTCATCTTAGCATTTCCAAAAAGTGGTTACAATAGAAAAATAGAGCTACCGTTAAAAAGTTATGGCCTCTAGAAGTTTGGTTACTTAAAAACATATTTTGTATTTTTTTTGAGCTGACCCTATTGTAATAATTCTAAAAATAAAAATAATTCTATGTGTAGTCAGCCTAAAAGGCTAAATTTCTAGAACCTTCTTGGATGGTGGAAATTGTCTATATAAGGAAGGATTGTAGTGTTGTCTTAGGTAGTTCAAAGCAATTCTGGGAGATCTGGGTAATAATTTGAGGCTTTGTCCTACCAAATATTGTAAGGGAAATTGCCCATGTGGCTTTGCATATTGTAATTCTAAAATTTGTAATTCCACATTTATGGAGATAATAAGAAGCCCATTTTCTGTTCTTGCATATTGTTGTTATTTCTTTGTTTCTATTATGTGTTTGTGTTATTAAGGAGAGTACCCTTCATTAGATATTGAGGTACTTAAGAGGCACAATTAAATATGGATTCTGGTATGAAAAATATGATGACTTTACCTTATGTGCATATACAAATGCAAATTGGGGAGGTGGTGTTGATAACAAAAACAGCACAAGTGGTGGAGCATTTTTCCTTGGAGGAAGATTAGTTTCTTGGATAAGTAAGAAGTAGAATTGTATTTCCCAAAGCACAACAAAAATAGAATATGTGGTAGAAGAAAACAATTGTAATTAGATAATTTGGATGAAACAAATGTTGAAGGATATTGGAATAAAATTTGTTGAGCCTATTGTTATACATTGTGATAACACCAGCATAGTTAGTATGTCTAAAAATCCTGTACTACATTCTAAGATAAATCAAATAGAGATAAAGTTTCATGTAGTGAGAGAGAAAGTGGTAGAAAAGGAAGTTAGATTGGAGTATATAAGCACAAAAGAGAAGATTGCAAATATATTTACAAAGCTTTTGCCTAAGGATACATTTGAGTATCTGAGAGGTATGTTTGGGGTTATGCCCCAACCTACTTTTGAGAAGTGATGTAGATGGTTGCATCCGTCCAGTGGTATATGAGCCTTATCTTTCTTCTGGACTAGATGTTGGTACTTCCTCTATGGGGGATTATGTGTATCTGAGCTGAGTCATGAGGACTCTAGTGAATGTATTTTTTGAAAAGTGTCTTTTGACATTGAAGTTGTTGTTGACATAGTGATGAAGCATTTGTCATTGATGCCAATGGGGGAGAAGGATACATGAAAAAACTATCTATTAAAAGATTTTGAGGGAGAAGGTTAAGTTGTTGTTGCATAGTGATGAAGCATATGTCATTGATGCCAATGGGGGAGAAGGATACATGAAAAAACTATCTATTAAAAGAGTTTGAGGGAGAAGGTTACAAGCATATGGAGAGATGAACAGGAAAATGAAGCAAGATTTGATTGATGAAGAGAATTTGAAGCATTTCACAGCAGCAGTGCAACAGTGCAATAGTGTTGGTATTTATGGAACTTGGATGTTTTTTCATCTTTGTTGCCACCAATGCCAATGGGGTAGATTGTTAGGAATGAATGCTGAATATATCCTATGGGGGTTATTCACATCCATTCTATAGCAATTGTTGTTTCATTCATGACTATGATTGTCATTGATGTCAACACAATGATCTACTGAAGATTAGCAGAGAAGCAGATAGTGTTTGAGTTAGCACACATGGGATATTGAAGATGAATCTATGTGAAGTTGAGAACTTAATCTATGATTTTCAATGAGACCGTGGTTAAGAGTGCTTATGAAAATTCATTTATTCATGGAAGTTATGAGCATTTCAGTGGAAGTAGTATTTAGGCAGTGTTCCTAAGTAGCAGTTTGTGGAAATCAGATGATATCTCCTAATCGGGATGGAATCTGAGCATGAAAAGTTGGATTGATAATGAAGACATGATGATTATGATGTGGACATGATAGAAATGTTAGAGGTCACACAAGTGAAGAGTTATCTTAATTGGAAGCTAACAATTTTATGTAACTATGGAATTTTAATGTAATGTGTGGAAGATTTTATTTTGTACTTTGTATGCCAACTCATTTGTAATTGTTTGAGTGTGCTATAAAGGAAGGAATTTTTTCCTTATTGTAGTATGGAAGTGTAATTGTATATGGTATTTTTGAAAGTGAGTTGCGAAATTGAGCAATACTTGTTGGAAGAGGATATGCAAAGTATAGAGATCTGATGAAGCGGTTGGTGCAGTTTGGCACAGTCAAAGAAGGATTATTGAGTTGTTTAGATCAGTAATATTTTGGTATTATTTTTTTGAGTAATACAAAGATTAGTTGGATAGTGTGTTCAGTGATCTTACACCTAAAGTTGTTTGGGCAGTGAGTCCTTCTGTCTTCCATAACTCCTAACAGAGTTAGAATATTTTAGCAAGGATTCAAAGTCTCCTAGCAAGAACTAATATGTACTGAATATATTTCATAAGACTCCTAATAGAGTCCATCCTCTCAAAAGGAACTTTCATATTATTGCATCTTTTGTGGGCATCATTCCCACCAGGGTTTACTCTTTGATCAAGAGGTTCCCTGGTCAACATATCTTATGTTATTGTGTCATTGTGTATCTATATCTTTCTATGGTTGTTGATCACATTGCTTACATGGTTAAAATATATTAAAGTTAATAAAATTTCTATTTATTTGATAATTGATTCACCCCCCATCTCAGTTATCTTGGTGGACTTTACTTTCTAACATTCTAATGCTTATTCTATAAGTCCACAGAGCTGGATTGATCTGCAGATGCCAATCTTTTCCTAACTTGTTGACCATGCAGTGTAGGATTTTCAAGATTGTTTTAATTGAGGCCTCTTTTTGTCCATTCCC
Source organism: Chamaecyparis obtusa (assembly GCA_027943335.1). Classification (NCBI taxonomy): domain Eukaryota; kingdom Viridiplantae; phylum Streptophyta; class Pinopsida; order Cupressales; family Cupressaceae; genus Chamaecyparis; species Chamaecyparis obtusa. Next base: position 356,252 of record BSBK01008729.1, on the reverse strand, counting down.
ATGAGCATAGTAGATATAGGAAGAATGATGTGTTACGTGAAAATTTGTGTAGAGCTCATCAATGTCACTATTCTTGAGTTGGCCTTTGTTATCTGTAACAATTAGGGAGGGGATTCTATACCTACAAATGATGTAGTTGAGGATAAACATAGCTACCTATTTTCATTTTTCTTTGATAAGGGGAACCACTTCAACCCACTTAGTAAAATATTGAGTAGCTATTATGATGAATTATGTCCATTAGAGGAAGAAGGGTGAATTTGGCCCACAAGATCAAAAGCCCATTGTTGAATGATGTTTCATGGGGGTTGCATTTCCATTATTTCTTTGACTTTTGTTGGATCTACCCCAATTCCTTGTGACAAGACAATGTAACCAAGGATTTTTCCAAAAGTGACTCCAAAAGCACACTTCTTCGAATTGAGCCTTAATTTGAATTATTCCATCCTTGTGAAGATTCTTTCCAAATCAGAGAGGTGCATATCTCTAGTGGTCAATTTAGCTAGTGTGTCATCTACATATTCTTCCATGTTTTTAAGCATCATATCATGAAATATGGTTGTCATTTTGCATTGGTATGTTACACCAGAATTCTTTGGTCTGAAAGGCATGACATTCCAACAAAAGGTTCCCCATGTACAAGTAGCAGCCATGTTTTTTTAATCTTTAGGTGAGATGTAGATTTGATTATAGCCTAATAATCCATCCATTAAAGAATACAATTGAAATCCAGCAATGAGATCCATAATCATGTCAATGTTGGACAATGGAAAATTGTCCTTAGGGAAAGCCTTGTTTAGATCCTCAAAGTTTGTGCACATACGTATTGACTTGTCAACTTTGGATACAAGCACAATGTTACATATCCAGGCAGTATAATCTATAGCTCAAATAAATGTGTCTGAGTAAATTTTCAAGCTCTATCTTAACTAGTAATGCAATATGTGTATGCATTTTTCTTAGCTTTTATTTTATTAGTTTAATAGAAAAATGATGCATGATAGGATTGGTATCCAAGCCTGTCATATCATAATAAGACCATGCAAAATGAATCTTCTTTTCAATGAAGAACTAGGTGAATTTCTACTTCTCTTCTTCAGATAGAGATTGTGCCAGATGTATGATTTGGGGATTTCTTGTTGTACCCAAATTTACCTTTTGTGTACACTCTATAAGAAATGCTGATATTTATTAAAAACTATTAGGGAGAATATCACTTGTATCTCATTCACAAGAACCTCAGAGAATTTTTTAGCATTGGATGTGTCATGTATTTTTACTATTTTAGGGTCTAACATTGAGACAAAGTGGATTTCACCATTAGACCGCTTGTTCTTTTTATTTTTATTTCTTTGACTGAGATACTTGATAACTTCCACCATCATTCTATCATGCATTGCATTGGTGGAAGATGGAAAGGGTTCAAAAAAATTTAGGTAACTAATGCAAGGGAGGATGGGGAGAGGGGCCAAAGGCACACCCTAACCAGATCCACCTTGCAGAGATCACATGTGGAAGCAACAAGCACACAAGTGAGAGAGAGAATACAAATAAATTTCATAAATTTACTTCAATTGATTCATACATGTTGGGCTGTAAGGCCTTCCTGGTTCAGGCTAGATATTACAATCAAGTACAAAAGTCCTCCAACATGTGAGGATATGAAAACAATCTTTGATCTTCTAGTTTCTATCTCCTATCCCCAAAACTTCCTCCTAAACTCTAACCAGACAACTATATTTATACAAGAGGCTACCGAACAAGTCAGCCTTCAGATCCACCAATCATGGAAGGAAACAACCAGATCTAGGACAACATTCTTTCCAATGATATATGCCAGCATTAAATATGTGACCATGATTAATTACAAGATTCGGCATCAACATGAACTCAAAATAAACAACTTGGTAAGTAGGGAAAACCAAGCACCAGACAAGCATCACTGAGCACCAGGGAAATTCACTGAGTGATAGAGAGATAACTGACCAACACCAGTAAACAAAGGAAACTGAGCAACACTGAACCAACTCAGTCAAAGAAGGAACTGAGCAACACAGGAACACACAAACATATTTTTGGTGACATAGGATTGCCAAGGACCTGAAATGCTCTTGCATCAGACACTTGGGGTTATTTGAAATGATTCTCTAAATCATGAAATAGGTACAACCTGAGTTGAATCCAACTTAGATTGTGAAATCCATGAACTATCTTTAATTGGTCTATTCTTCCACTTTACGAAATATTCCATACATTATTTTCCTCTTGTACTTCTACCAATTCTTTTCTTAAAAATCTACTCAACTTCTTATGTGTGCTTCTTAAGATAATCAGTTGGTATTGTCATTTCTTCATCTGATTCATGATACTCATACAAGTTATATCCATGTCATCAGGTAACTCAATCTCATATGCATTTCCACTATCAAACCTCTTCAAAATCTTATAAGGTCCAAACTTCTTCATTTTGAGCTTCCCATATGTTCCAACAGGAAATCTACCCTTCTTCAAATGAGCCATCACTTCATCATTAACTGCAAAGGTCTTATGTCTTCTTGATGTATCAGCTCTGTCTTTGTATTTTTTATTACTTTTCTCCAACTTATGTTTCACATCTTCTTGCAATGACTTCATGTACTTAGAAAACTTTACTCCTTCAACACTTCTCTTTTGTTCATTAGCAATATCCCTCAAATCTGATATACCTCTCGGTTGTATGCCATTTAAAATCTCAAAAAGTGACTTTCCAGTACTCCTATTCACTGAATTATTATATGCAAACTCTTCTTGTGCCAACATAGAATCCAAATTACTTGGTGTGTCTCCAACTAAACATCTCAAGAGATTATCCAAAATTCTATTCACAACTTTTGTCTTTACATCAATCTGTGGGTGAAATGTAGAACTATATTTCAACTTGGTGCCAAACTTTCTCCAAAGATTTTTCCAAAAGTATCCAACAAATTTACTGTCTCGATCAGAGATGATACTCCTCAGTAATCCATGCAATCTAAAAATTTCCTTAAAGAAAAGATCTTCTTTATGTATTGCATCTGATGTCTTTCTACAAGGTATAAAATGTGTCATCTTAGAAAATCTATCCACAACCACAAATATAGAATCATTACTTCTTATTGTCTTTGGTAATCTAAGAAAAAAATCCATACTGATGTCAATCCTAGGTTTATCAGGAACATAAATCAGTGTATATAATCCAATAATCTGACTTACTCATTTTCCAACTTGACAAATTCCACAACTTTTCACAAATTTATGAACATCCTTATATAACCATAGCCAAAAATATTTCTTCTTAAGAAAATTCAATGTCTTGTCAATTCCAAAATGTCAACTAAACCACTACTATGTTTCTCCTTTATCAGATTAGTTCTTATTGCTCCTTTCGGTATACACAACTGAATACCTTTAAAGAACATACCTTCTTGAATGAAATATTATTCCCATTTTGTACTTGATTGATCTTGAATAGGTGCCCTGCACTTTCTCCATAGCTTAGAAAAATTAGGATCAGTTTCATACAAATCTCTCATGTCATCAAAACCAAGAACTTCAATTTTCATCTTGATCATCAAAGATTTTCTTCTACTCAATGCATCAACAACTCAGTTAGTGACTCCATTCTTATGCTTTATCACAAATGTATAACTCTTCAAATACTCAACCCATTTCATGTCTCTAATTCAAGTTACTTTGGTACCCAAATACTATAAAGCTTTATGATCAGTGTACAACAAAAACTCACTTGGTATCAAATAATGTCTCCATTTCTTCAGGGCTTGAACAATAGCATAGAATTTTTTATCATACAAATATTTCCTTCTTGCATCATTCAACTTTTCACTAAAGAAAGCAATAGGTTTACCTTCTTGACTCAACATAGCTCCTATTGCACTTCCGCATGCATCATATTCCACTTGAAATACCTTATTCAAATTAGGCAATGCCAACAAAGGAAATTCAACAACCTTCTGCTTCATCATCTCAAAAAATTTATTAGCTCCATGAGTCCACTTGATTCTCTTTGGTCTCCTCTCATAGTTTCAGTCATAGCATTAAAAATTGAACTAAAATTCTTAATGAAGTTTCAGCAAAAACTAGCCAATCCATGAAATGATCTTACCTCACTAGCATTCTCAGGTGTAGGCCAATTCAAAATAGCTTCAACCATTTTAGGATCCATCTTCAAACCATCAGCTAAAATCACAAATCCCAAATACACAATCTCCTCTTTCATGAATGAACACTTCTTCAGATTTATCGGAAACTTTTCTTATTTCAACCTTTGCAATACTTGTTTAACATGCAACAAATGTTCTTCTTTGGTCTTACTAAATATCAAAATATCATCTAGGTATACAATAAAAAACTTACCCAAGAATTTCTTCAAAACCCTATTTATCAATCTCATAAAAGTACTCGGTGCATTAGTTAAACCAAAAGGCATAACCAACCACTCATAAAAACCTTCTCTTGTCTTAAAAGAAGTCTTCCACTCATCACCTTCTCTAATTCTGATATGATGATACCCACTTTTCAAATCAATTTTGGTAAAATAATTAATTCCAGTCAAACTATCCATTATGTCATCCATTCTTAATATAGGAAACCTATATTTCACTGTTATCTTGTTGATTTCTCTAAAATTAGTACACATTCACCATTCTCCATTCTTCTTTGGTGCCAATACAATAGGTAATGCACAAGGACTCAAACTTTCTCTGATCCAACCTTTCTGCAACAATTCTTGAATATGTCGGTTCAATTCCTAATTCTCTAATTCTGATATGATGATACCCACTTTTCAAATCAATTTTGGTAAAATAATTAATTCCAGTCAAACTATCCATTATGTCATCCATTCTCAATATAGGAAACCTATATTTCATTGTTGTCTTGTTGATTTCTTTGAAATCAATACACATTCTCAATTCTTCATTCTTCTTTCATGCCAGTACAACAGGTACTGTACAAGGACTCAAACTTTCTCTGATCCAACCTTTCTGCAATAATTCTTGAATATGTCGGTTCAATTCTTGATTCTGTTAGGTGTCAACCAATGTGGTGCCTTATTTGGTAAACTAGCTCCAGGGATTAGATCCATGCAATGATCAATTCTTCTCTTTGGTGGAAAACCATCAAGTACATTATCATAAATGATCTCCTTATACTCAGTGAGTATCTTATCAATCTCCTCAGGTATGTTATCCTCTATTTTCTCACTCAGTTTGTTAGGAATCACAACAAAACACATATCATTTTTCTTCAAATCCTTAACAAACTTCCTTCCTTCCATCAAGAAAATTTTCATAGATGTACAAACATTACTAATAGGTTCTTCAATCAAAGGCAACAAGATTTATCTTCTCCCATCATCCCAGATAGTATACTTATGCAATCTCCCATCATATATAGCATGTATATCATATTGCCAAGATCTACCCAACAAAATATGACAACAATCCATAGGCATGATATCACATAACACCTTATCATAGTACTTTCCAATCTTCAAATTTACATAACATTGTTCACTTACCAAGAGTGTGTTCTCATCCTTGATCCATGAAATCAGATAGGGCTTTGGATGTTTCAACTTTTCCAACTACAACTTTGTAACCATTTCCTTAGATACCAAATTCTTCGAGCTTCCACTATCAATGATAACTTTCCATACCTCATCAGAAACTTTGCATCTGGTCTTGAAAAAACTCTTCCTTACCAAATCTTCCTTTTTACCTTCACTCCAAAGTTCTCTTCTTACCATCAAGTTACTTTCCTCCTCTGGTTCATTTGGTGAGTCTTCTTGCACCAAATAATTTCTAATGCTACCAACATTCTTACCTGCATGTGTACACTCAAATGATCTATGTCTTTCTTCTCAACAATTATAACAAGTTCCTCAGAATCCACCTCAGTGATTACTACCTCTTCCTCTATATGAACTTTCACCTTTCCACTTAGTCTTGCCTTTGTCTAGATTTGTCTTTTCTAGTTCAAATCTATTGTTTTCACCATAATATCTACCTCTTCCTCTAGGGAATCTACCACCTCTACCTCTTTGTCTCTTTTCATGTCTTTTGTTCAATTTCTCCTCAGCTTTCAAAGAAAACTAATAGGCTTTTTTATTTATTTCCATTTTAACCAAAATGATCTCTTCTTGGATGAAACTCCTCAAACTATTCAGATATCTAGAAATTCTTTCCACCTGATCTTCATCATGTCTAGATTTGATATCCAATCTATAGAATTCCTCACTATAGTCCTTTACCGAGCTATGTTTCTACCTCAATCTTTGCATTCACCTAACTAGGTTAATTTGATAATCGCATGGTAAGAACTTTCCTTTCAACTTATTCACCATCTTATTTCATACCTTGATTTTGTCTTTTCCTTTCCTCTTTCAATCCAATTGTAGATGCTCCCACCACAAGGATGCATGACCTTTCAACTTTGTGCCTGCAATTTTCACCTTCTTTTCCTTAGAAACATTTTCATATTCAAAGAACTTCTCCATCTATGTGATTCAATCCACCAATTCATCAAAATCCAACTTTCCATTATACTTAGGAGGAATAAAATGTGGTGTAGACTTCAAATTTGTCAAGGCCTTCAACAATCTTTCCTCACCCTAATCCATCACTGGTGTAGGTTTGGCTTCACCATGTTCTTGTTATCTCTATTTGAGCATTTAAGATTGTCATTAGTATCAAAGGTCATTCATTCAATTACCTATGCTATTTAGTCGGTAAATACAAGTACTTCAATCTACTCATGCTAATCGATCAACTACACAAGCCTTCACACCGAGTTGAATTAAGGCATACCAAACACAAAAGGATATTAGTTCATACTAATCACCAGAGCAGTTTTACTGAGCATCAGTGTACACTGATACCAATTTTTAGTAAACACCAAGAAGACTAGACATCGAGTGCTAGGATATTATCAAGCAGTATATACAGTGTTTACCGAGCATCATAGAAAATGACATAGTAATCAGGAAAGGCACATTTATCTAGGTAAGAGGTTACAACAAAATCACAAAATCTTTTACCAAGATCAAGGATCATTTATTGTAAGATTCCATTATTAATTGCAATGATGATCTTTATGTATTTGCTAGATATAGGTTATTTTTGTACACCATAGATCTTAGGGTTTTCTCTAAGATATTGTAACCTAAGTTTTGTTAAGCAAAAAAAGTAGAAAGCTATATAGTTGTATTTTCATATAATTTTGAAATATACTGAGAGGAGAAGAAGCTTGACAAGGAATTTAAGAATAAGAAAATAAGTTCTTGAAGAATTAGCCAACTTCAAGATATCAGTTATCAAATAGGGTAGAACAAAATGCAGAGTTATTCAGATTAAGCAGAATCAAAAGGCTACCAAGCAAAGATCTCCATAGAAAAGGTGATATCTATTCAATACTTCATAGATCTATAATCAGACAAGATTGAATTGTCATTAGCAGATATATCCTATTATATTCTAACCATTGTAACAAAGTTTTGGTAAAATCTCCTAATAGAGTAGACCTAACAGTCTTTTTGTAAATCTCTTAACTGAGTGCACACTCAAGTAGTGTTGCTAAAATCTTATAGCTAGGTAGATCTAATCGATCTAAAATGTTACTCCTAACAAGGTAAGATCACCAGAAGTGATCACCATTTGTATCCCTAACAAGAAAACCTTTTCTATCTATTGTAGTAAAGAATTTGTGGGTGTCATCACCACCGTAATTTTTACCTTATAACAAGGGTTTTTGCATTACCAAAATACTTGTGTAATGGGACTGATTTATTGTTGTTTTCATGATATTTACCTTTGATAGTTAAATGAATGAATGATGCATGCAATGGATTCAAGTTATAGTTGAAGGTTACTACTATGTATTTCTTAAGGTTTAAGAGTTAAAGTTTTTGTGAGCACTGATTCACCCCTCCCCTCTCAGTACCCTATCTCTCCAATCCAACAATTGGTATCAGAACTCAGTTCTCTTATTAAATATTTTAACCACTAAAGGGTAAAGATCTAGTCATGGAGAGGTATAAGTTAGATAAAACAATAGAGAATCAAAAGATACAAATGTAGATGTTTTTTGAGTAGTACAAACAGGCTAAGAATGACCTGAAAAAGTTACTAGTTCAGAGGAAGAATATAGATATTATGGAGAATGACATTAGCTACCATGAAGAAGAGATTGAAGATGTATTTGATAGTATTGGATCTAGTTCAAGAAGTATTTTTGATGGATCTAAAAGCATAATCTCTGATTTATCTAAAAAGAATCTTCACTTGACAGAGAAAGTGAAAGCACTACAAATCAGTCAAGAATCACATATGGTGAGAATGGTAGAAGTAATGAATGATGCTAGAGAGTCTAAGAAAGAAATGAATCTAGGTATTGAAGACCGAAGATAGATAACTAAACAACTTCAAGCAAAAGAAAGTGAGATACATAGACTCACCGAGAACCATTTCAAAATTTGCAATCAGATGATGATTGTAAATCAAGAGGTCAACCAAGCTAATGGTGAATTGTCAAGAAAACTTGAAGATATTGGATTACTCAAAGAAGAGAATGAGAAGTTGAGAAATGAAGTAAAGACTCAACAACAACATAATGAAATGATGAAATTGGTTGAAGATAGTTCTAAAAGGATTGATGATTTTCTGACTAATCAAAGAAGGTTTGGAATAAAAACTGGATTAGGCTATACCAAAGAAGGAGAATCATCCAAACAAGATGAACATGTGAACAATCAAAATCAAAGGCCTAAGTTGTTGTCATGCCATCACTATGGAAAACTGGGACATGCTTCTAATGTGTGCAAAAGCAGAGCACAAGGTAAGCTTCCAGTCACTCCTAAGTTTAATGGTTATTGCTATTATTATGAAAAATATGGTCACCAAGCTTATGAGTGTAGAGCTAAACTAAATAAGAATGCTAACAATCCTACCATGGAGAAACTTTTTTATACTTGTATTGAACATGGACACACTACACGAGAGTGTAAAGAAAAAATGACTCAAGTATGGATGCCAAAGAAGAAGATCAAACCGAAGCCTTATCAACCAAAGAGACAAGGTAACTCTTATGTTTTGGACTACAACACATGGGTGAATTGTATTACATGTGGTAGATATGGGCACATTGCAGAAAACTATACGAGGAAAATATGGGCTAGACAATCACAAAGCTGAACAAGCATTGGAATGGCATACTTGCACTATCATAAGGTCAATCATCTAAGAAAAGACTGCGAAGATTGAGCAATATAAGAAGTTCATGTATTTGAGAGTGGAAACACTATTGCAGATATCTTGAGAAATGGGAACACTATGTGGAGAAAGGAATCTAATGATAATGTTGAGTCAAGTAATGTTGTAGGTGAAACCTCATCCACTGGATTGGGTGACATCGGTACCTCCACCTAAGGTGAATTAGGTATGTATGGAACTGATATTCCAAATTGATTTATCATACATACAATTCCTTATATATGATGAGCACATACCAAATTTGCATGAATAAAGATGCATTGTGGTTTATATGTTATGAGCTAACAAAGTCACATAGTCGGCAAAAGTTAGACAAAGAAAATGGTTACCCATCGGTAATTACCATCCAAGGTTAACCAAGTATCAGTATTAACCAAGTAAAATTATGTGTTAACCGAGTTGCTGATGTTTTGCGGCCATCACCTAGTTAACAACTGCCATTGTACCAGAAATAGGTCAAGCATTTATTGCAAAAATTTTGAGTAGGAATATAGAAAATGCTATATATAGATGGATGGGTTATTCATTTTTCACAAAGAAATTTAGAAGAGTGAAGATTTCATAGATCAAGTTTGAGCTAAAGGATTTTTTTGAAGGATTCAAGCTTTTGTAGATCAAATTGAGCACGTTCTTCATTGATTCCAAGTAAGTTTATCTACTACCGAGCACATTCCTAACTTATTTTACCCTAATTTAAGCACAATGGCATCCACATCTACTGTGAGAAAATCAATGAATGATGAAGAGGAAGATAATTTGATAGTTTCAGCAAACTGTAATGAACCTAAATATAAGATTCATCTAGAAGTCGCATAAAAAATGGATTCAACGGGAGCTTTTTCAAGTATCCCACCTAGGGTTTTGCTGATTGAGGATGTCAGATCATATATACATTGTAAAATTGGAGAAGTTGGAGACTTCGAGATGATTGTGGCATATCAACAACTCTATGGTGAGGATGGAAAGCTGAAACTAGAGTTTAAGTAGGTTAAGAAGATAGGATTTTAAAATGCCCTAAATTTCCCAAAGAACTTTAAAACTGAATGGATTAGGGTTGTGTTGAGTTGGTATCATGATGGAATGTTTTGGTTGGATACACTAGTTAAGATTATGATGAAAATGATTAATAGGGTTACAAGTTACCTGACTATCTACAAGGCCAAGGCATTTCACAGTGGCTCAAGAGAAGACATTGAGAAGAACACCAGAGCGGCATGGGATGGCTAAGAACTTAAAATTGCCACTATCAAGGACCCATAAGTTAAGTATGCTTTACATGTGATTGGCTACAAAATTGATTAGTCGAGAAGATTAAACAACGTACCTTGTAGTGTTGTGGACATGGCATACAAAATGATTAAGAAAGATCACTAGTTGGACCTTGCCAAGTTATTGCTAAATCAAATAAAGGAAAATATGAAGACTATTCGGTCAACAAAGATGAATACGTGTAAGTTTGGTTCACTCCTAGTATGTTTAGGGTATGTGCAGGATCATGGTATGCCGAAATGTGGTGATGTGAAAAAAACTTATTTTCACTTGTCCACAAGTGCACAAATGCATATGTTGAGTTTTTAGTAGGCCTAGGTGTCAGTACACCTAGCCAAGCCAAAAGCAAAAGCAAAAGGACTAATCAGATATCTGAGATTATTGGATATCTGATAATATCAAATATCTGATATTTGACAGTAAATATATTTCACTGTACCCCAGTCGCGTTCAACATTTTCTCATTGTGAAAATGTGAACGAAGCTAGGGTTATCAGATATCGGCTTTCAAATCCCCTATTTGATTTTGTTTAAATCCAAAGGTATGTGAAAGCTTCTAATTTTTATTATTTTTATTGTTTGTATTGTTTTTAAATAGAAATTTATAGTTTTTTGTATAAAAATTAGGGTAGCATTGAGTTTTTTTATTGTTTTTTAAAATTCATTGTAATTATCTATTCATTTTTTTATTTTTATCAGACATGGCATCAAAAAACCCTCCTAATGGTCCCATAAACAATCTAGAACCACCTCCCAATAATCCCTCAACTCCAGAAGATGTACCTATCACAAACCCTCATCATTTAGAAGATGTAATAGGGGATAATCTAAATGAACTTAGAGGATTTCAAACCACCTATGCCAATATCCCCACATTGCACCCCATGTTTATGAAATTGAACTCAATTATTGAAAACATGGAGAAACTTACACAACAACATAGTGTTGCACTTCTTTGGCACGATTCCATGCACAACCACTTTGACAATGGACTTGATTATGATCAAGTCGTGAACCTAAATATAACAAAACATGACATAGCTAATATTTTTGTGGATCTCAAAACCAATCTAAAAGTAGACCATAAAAAAACCAAGTTGTCAATTAAATGGTGCACAAATAGTGATATACGTGACAAATTTTGGGACCGTTGGTGGATTGTTTTTGATAGACCACCTCACAACAATTTGGATGTCCCATTTTATTTTATTAAAAAATTGTATGCCGAATCTATGCTCAATCACAAGGTGAATTATTGGAGTATGAGACTGAACCAGGGTGTAGGTTTAGGTGCTCCTCAAGATAGGCCATGGGAACAATGGGTGAAATCTTACACATATGTCCCCCCTCCTGAGATTTCACCACCTCCCATAGTGTAGCATACTAACATTATTGTTGAGGCTGACTCACAGACTATTCGAGCCATTCACACCTTGAGTGATCTGCTAGTTACGTAGAGCACCACATTGTTGCCTCCTCATCTTGATGCTTCTAGCGCTTCCACATCCTCCATGAGCTCACATGTTTGTGTACCCCCACTTGCATTATATGCAAGAATCTATTCTTAGGTCCCTTGACTGACAGTGATGCATATAATTTTGCCTTTGATGTGGACAATTCTACACAACACACTATAGGCACTGAAGCAGCTCATGGAGATGTGCATCAGGAGCCTACAGAGTCATGGACTCCCACTATTATGGTAAGGGTAAACAATTCACTTTTTACATTATATTTAAATTTTATTGTTCATATTCTTAGTAGAATTTCCTTATAATAATTTCCCACTTATGTATTTTTGTGTTACATTTATGTTCAGTTGATGATAGAGGAGATGGAACAGGTGGATGGGTCCACACTTTTGGCCATATCATTTGGTCTTGACACTTCCACGGTACATATGTTTTAATGTACTCATTGGTTTCCTTTTAAATTATGATGATAAATTATATGTACATTATTTTCTAATTTTTATGATCATCTTTTACATGCTGATATAGGTGTCACCAGTGGCCACCAAGGGGCAATGTGAGGAGGTGCAGGCATCAGCTATTTGTTAGCTTGTGGTGACTAATCAGGAAAGTACTATCTAGGAAAGTACTGTACACTTTTCCTCCTGACCTCGCCGGGGTTCGGAAATTTTTTTTTGAGGCCGACTACTTATAACTCATTCTAACCCTAAAGCGGGAAAATATTGTATAATATGGCTTAGGGTTAGGGATTTTCATGATGTATGATTTTAGTACTTGCGGCAGAATTGGGCTGTAAGGGATTATGGATTGTAATCAGGTTGTAATCACTGGATAATAATAATATTGGACTCGCTGTTGGTGGGCGTAGCCCAGGGATTGGGTGAACCACGTTAAATCTGTGTGTCTTGTGTTCTATTTTGTGTGGTTTATTATTTTCTGATATTAGTTATATTTGCACATAATTTTTATTTCTTCCTTGTTAATCCTAACAAGTGGTATCAGAGCGAGGTTATTTCATTCGTTCTTTCATCTATTCTCTGAAGCAGGTCTCACGAGTTAGTGGGAGAGTCTCTCGGTTAAGTGGGAGAAATGGCAGATGAGGGTAGGCTGAAGTTGATAAGTTTAATGGGTAGAACTTCCAGTTATGGAAGATGCAAATGGAGGATTATCTCTATCAGAAGGATCTATGGCGGCCATTAGAGGGAGTAGCCAAGAAAGAGAAATCAATGTCTCAGGAAGATTGGGATATTTTGGATAGGAAGGCACTGGGGAGTATTCGTCTATGCTTGGCACAATCGGTGGCATTCAATATTACTGAAGTAAAGACAGTGAAAGATCTGATGGAAACCCTAGCGAAGTTGTATGAAAAGCCTTCAGCTTCAAACAAGGTATTTCTTATGAAGCGTTTATTTAATATGAAAATGGTAGAAGGTGGATCAGTTACTGATCATTTGAATGAGTTTAATACAGTTACAAGTCAATTAACCTCAGTTAAAATTACTTTTGATGAAGAGGTTAGGGCTCTCTTGATTTTGTGTTCTTTGCCAGAAAGCTGGAATGGCTTGGTAATGGCTGTTAGTAATTCTGTTTCTAATTCTAATACCCTAAAGTATGATGATGTTATTGGTGTTATATTGAGTGAGGAAATTCATAGGAAAAGCTCAGGGGCATCCACATTGGGTAGTGTATTGAACACAGAAAGCAGAGGCAGAACAAGAGATAGAGGAAACAACTCTAGAAATCATGGGAAATCAAGAGGAAAATCAAAGGGAAAGAGGTCTGAATCTAAAGGGCCAAATGATTACTGGTACTGTGGAAAACTAGGTCATAAGAAGAAAGATTGTTGGTCTCAGAAGAAAGATCAAGGAGACAAAAATGATGGAAACAAGGAGGCAAATGTGGTAAGTAACAAATCCGAGGAGGATGCTTTGCTCTTGTCCTTAGAAAGTATTGATGATTCATGGGTTTTAGATTCTGGGGCTTCATTTCATGCTACACCCCATAGAAGTTATTTTGTTGATTATGTCCAAGGGGATTTTGGGCTAGTTTATTTGGGAGATAATGAACTCTGTCAGATTGTTGGAAAGGAAAAAATTAAGATTAAGTTGCAGAATGGGAATCATTGGCTACTACAAGAGGTAAGACATGTTCCAAGGCTGAGTAGGAATTTAATTTCAGTAGGGCAACTGGGTGATGAGGGTTGCACAGTTACTTTTAATGATAAAAAATGGAAAGTTTCAAAAGGTTCCTTAGTAGTAGCAAAAGGTGTGAAAGTAGGAACCTTATATCTTTGTACAGGTCATACTGTTCCTTCTACTTTAATTATTTCAGAAGATAATGAATGTTTAGGAACAGTGGCTGCAGTTGAGCAGGAAGAACATCAAACTGTTGCTGTAGATTCTGACACAGCACTGTGGCACAATAGACTCGGGCACATGAGTGAAAAAGGTATGAAATTACTTCATTCAAAGAAATTTTTACCTAGTCTGAAATGTGTCAATATGGATTTCTGTGAAAGTTGTGTCTATGGAAAACAAAAGAGAGTTAGTTTTGTGAAGAGTGGGAAGGAAAAGAAAAATGAGAGATTAGAGCTTGTGCATACAGATGTATGGGGACCAGCTCAGGTATCTTCCCTTGGTGGCTCTCTGTATTATGTTACATTTATAGATGATGCAACAAGAAAAGTATGGATTTATTTCCTTAGACAGAAATCTGATGTATTTCAAACTTTTAAGAAATGGAAATGCTTGGTTGAGAATGAGGCTGGTAAAAAGTTAAAATGTTTCAGATCTGATAATGGTGGTGAGTATTGCAGCACAAAATTTGAAGAATATTGTTCCTCTAATGGTATTCGTAGGCAAAAAACTATACCAAAGACTCCACAAGAAAATGGAGTGGCTGAACGCATGAACATGACAATAATGGAGTGTGCAAGGAGTATGAGGTTGCATGCTAGGCTGCCCAAAAATATGTGGGCAGAGGCAGTGAACACTACTGTTTATTTAATCAATAGAGGCCCCTCTACTCCTTTGGACTGTGGTATTCCAGAGGAAGCATGGAGTGGTAAGAAGGTGAGTTATTCTTTTCTCAAAACCTTTGGTTGTGAAGCTTTTGCACTTATAGATTCTGAAAATAGAACCAAGCTAGAAGCTAAGTCAAAGAAATGTGTATTTGTTGGTTATGGCATTGATGAATTTGGTTATAGGCTTTGGGATTTTGAAAATCATAAAATTGTAAGAAGCAGGGATGTCATATTCAATGAGAAAGTATTGTACAAAGATCTGTTGCTGCAGCATGAGAAGAAAGAAAATGACTATGTAGTACTGGATGATACTCCACAAGTTCATGTTCCAGTAGTTCCTTATGCTCCGCAACAACAGCAACAACAAATACCACACACCCCAGTGAGTGTTAGACAGTCAACAAGGCTAAGTAGACCTCCAGAAAGATTTTCTCCATCTTTGTATTCTATTGTGTTAACAGATGCTGGTGAACCTGAATGGTATAATGAAGCTGTGCAGGTGGATACAAAGCTTCAGTGGGAGTCTGCAATGACAGATGAAATGGACTCTTTGCTGAAAAATCAGACATGGGATTTATGTAAGTTACCTGCAGGTAAAAGGGCTTTACAAAATAAATGGGTTTACAGGATCAAAGAAGAGGATGGAGGTATGAAAAGATTTAAAGCCAGATTAGTCGTAAAAGAATTTGCACAGAAACATGGTATTGATTTTGATGAGATATTTTCTCCAGTTGTTAAAATGACTTCTATTCGTACTGTTTTAAGTATTGTGGCTACTAAAGATTTGCATTTAGAGCAGCTTGATGTTAAAACAGCTTTTCTTCATGGTGATTTGGATGAAGAAATATATATGGTTCAGCCACAAGGATTTGAGGTCAAGGGTAAGGAGAATTTGGTGTGCAGATTGCAGAAAAGTTTATATGGCTTGAAGCAAGCACCTCGGAAATGGTATATTAAATTTGACACTTTTATGAATGGGCATGGATATAGTCAGTGTCATTCTGACCATTGTGTTTATTTTAAGAGATTGGATGATGACAGCTACATTATTTTATGTTTATATATTGATGATATGCTTGTAGCTGGGTCTAACATGAATCACATTAAGGGGTTGAAACAACAGTTAGCAAAATCTTTTGCTATGAAGGATTTGGGGGCAGAAAAACAAATCCTTGGTATGAAAATTTGTAGAGATAGGAAAAATAAGAAATTGTCTCTATCTCAGGCTGATTATATTGAGAAGGTGTTGCAACGTTTCTCTATGGAAAATGCCAAAGCTGTCAGCACACCTTTGCCTGGTCATTTGAAATTGACTAAGGATATGTGTCCCAAGACACTAGAAGAAGAGACTAAAATGTCTAAGGTACCTTATGCTTCAGCTATAGGGAGCTTAATGTATGCTATGGTATGTACTAGGCCAGATATTGCACACGCAGTGGGAGTCGTTAGCCGTTATATGAGTAACCCTGGTATTGAGCATTGGAATGCAGTCAAATGGATTCTCAGATATTTGAGAGGCACATCCAGTAAGTGTTTACACTTTGGGGGTTCTACTACTACTGTACAAGGCTATGTTGACTCAAATTTGGTAGGAGATATAGATAGCAGGTGAAGTACTATAGGTTATATATTTACTATTGGTGGGACAGCAGTGAGTTGGATTTCTCGACTACAAAAGGTGGTTGCTTTATCCACTACAGAGGCAGAGTATGTTGCTACTACAGAGGCAGCCAAGGAGATGATATGGCTTCAATTCTTCATGGAAGAATTGGGACATCCACAAAAGGATAATTTTCTACATACAGATAGCCAAAGTGCCATTCATCTTGCAAAGAATTCTGCTTTGCACTCAAAGACAAAACACATACAGTTGCGGTACCATTTCATTCGATCAGTTTTGGATGATGGATAGTTAAGGCTGGAAAAGATTCATACTGATGATAATCCAGCAGATATGTTTACAAAGGTAGTAATAAGGGAGAAGTTGAACTCATGTTCAGCTTCAGTTGGTCTTCTAGACTGAACAAAATAAAGGAACAGCTGAGTCCAAGGTGGTTCAATTCAGTGGGGGCCTCATGTGGGTAGCGGTATTGCTACAGGATCAGTCTCCAAGTGGGAGGTTTTTTAGTAGAGTGTGGATACTGATCAGTCACCAAGTGGGAGATTGTTAGCTTGTGGTGACTAATCAGGAAAGTACTATCCAGGAAAGTACTATACACTTTTTTGAGGCTGACTACTTTTTCGGTTATTTGGGCTGACTACTTATAACTCATTCTAACCCTAAAGCGGGAAAATATTGTATAATATGGCTTAGGGTTAGGGATTTTCATGATGTATGATTTTAGTACTTGTGGTAGAATTGGGCTGTAAGGGATTACGGATTGTAATCAGGTTGTAATCACTGGATAATAATAATATTGGACTCACTATTGGTGGACGTAGCCCAGGGATTGGGTGAACCACATTAAATCTGTGTGTCTTGTGTTCTATTTTGTGTGGTTTATTATTTTCTGATATTAGTTATATTTGCACATAATTGTTATTTCTACCTTGTTAATCCTAACACTATTGATAAAGGAAAGGTAATTAAGTAATCTAGTTTGTTTATGCATACATGTATACTTGTAAGTTGTTTATTTACATGATTTATTTGATAGAGAGTGGCATATGATGATGTTGTGAGACCCTATCATCATGATAGAGTCATAGGCATATCCATTCCCAATGATAGCCCCATAGTACATACATTTCTAAAGTTATTTGTATGTATTTTACTATCAATTATATATAATATGGTCAAGTTATGATTGTTAGATTAGGTGAAAAACTAATCTCCCAAGAACACCTCCATGCATAACCCTATCACATGGAAGAAGTAAAGAATAGAAAGCAAGAAAAATCTATGGAGGCCAAAAAGCTAGAGACATCATATGCACATTCAAAAGAACAATCTCTATTATGAACAATATTACAATAGGATAATCTGATATTCTTGTTAAGAAATACAAAGAGGTGAATCCTTATAAAAGGAATCACGAAACCCTAAAAGGGAAACCCTAAGGTTGGCTTAAGCAACTAGAGTGAATAGGTGAGTGAGTAATTAGATCAAAATGATTTAACTAATAACCCAAAAGACTATTACTCTAACACCCCCCCCTTAAGATAAGCTTAGGGAGAAGCAAAACCTAGGAGACTACTACAAAAAGTAGGAAAGATGGGTCCTAGCAACAAGGCCTAATTAGGTACCCAAGTATAAGAAATCTCTATAAATCAGGGAAATAGAGAAAACCTAGTGGGAGAAACTCTACCCCAAAAAGAGATTAACTAGATGAAGGAAACAAAGCCTCCAATATAGGGAAAGTCCCAAAGAAAGGAACAAGAAAGAGCATGTATAGCATCTCCAAAGCATGAAGCTATAAACACTGTCAGAAGTAACTGCTGGAACCTCCACTAAAGAAGTGCATGATTAGGTAGAGAAGACAAAGACTGAAGAGCTGATCAATCGAAGAGGTGGCCTCCAAAAGAAGGAATGAATGAGTGTCTATATAGTAGATGATCCATCTCACCGAAATGCATAGATGCCTAGCCACTGCATCCGCCTAGTACATAGGAACAAAAATTGTATACGTAGATCACTCAAATGAACCAAGGAAGCAATGGAACGAATAGGTTAACCCCCCCATAATGCTGAATAGAGAGAGGTGTGATAGGAATACTAAAATGCAATGTCAGAAACAAATGCAAGAAGAAGAATTAGGAACACCAATAGTGCAAAAGAGGGTACAAACATAGGATAAAGAGCGGTGTTGAAGAAGAAGAATTGATCTTCTGGACACACAACATGAGGCTAATGTCATGGAAGGGACACTCACTTGAAAAAGGTGGATGAGAACAAAAGGCAAAACATCATAACCCCCTCATGGAACTTTATAACAGAGTGCGAGTACAAACAAACACAAAGTGAACAAGATCCCACATATGTAAAAGTAGACACTTTATCTCAGTGCATTTGTAGAAAAGAGAATGCTACATAAGAGAAGTATACAATGCTCATAAGAAAGAAAGAAGGGTGAGCCAAAAGAATAGAAGCAGAGATCCCAAGACCTGTAGAACCCAAGTAATCCACCAGAGTGCGAAAGTGAAAAACTTGAATGAGAAAGAACCTAGAGCAGAATCTAGAAAATAAGACCCCTTCCATTGAAAAACTCATTGAACCAACTTTTCGATGATATCTAGTTTACCCAAAAAGGAGTCCGGATGACCAAGATATGGCTCCCGAAAGGCAAAAAAAAACATCAACTTTGACAACAAAAAATGCCATCAAAATGGAAAAATCAGAGAATCAAACCTCTGCCATTGGATCGGGCATGGAAAGAGCTTTATGATGATATAAAGAAGTCAAAAATCTAATATCGTATGCTCTGATACCATGTTAGATTAAGTGAAAAACTAATCTCCCAAGAACACCTGCATGCATAACCCTGTCACATGGAAGAAGCAAAGAACAGAAAGCAAGAAAAATCTATGGAGGCCAAAAAGCTAGAGACATCATATGCACATTCAAAAGAATAATCTCTATTATGAACAATATTACAATATGATAATTTGATATTCTTGTTAAGAAATACAAAGAGGTGAATCCTTATAAAAGGAATCACGAAACCCTAAAAGGGAAACCCTAAGGTTGGCTTAAGCAACTAGAGTGAATAGGTGAGTTAGTAATTAGATCAAAATGATTTAATTAATAACCCAAAAGACTATTACTCTAACAATGATAGTATGAAGTATCTGTTTGAATTTTGTAGGTCACTCCTAGTTTGAGGGAGGTTGGATGCCAAGGATTTTTATCGCTGATGACTCAACCAAAAATCCTTGAAGAAAGTTCAATACATGTAAGTTTTAATGTTAATTGAGTTATTTTGCTACCAAATATTTAATATTAAATAGTATAACTCGTAGATCAATTTCATGTTTGAAAACATATACAGGTTGGAGTCGACATTGGTGGTATTGTTCCCACACTACCAAGGGCATATATTAGGTCTCCCATCCACAGGAGGAGACAGAGAGGTGATGTATATGAGAGTTCAATTTTTGTTTAAATTTTATTTATTATTGTTGACTATGATTCTAAATTTTAATTTAACTTGGGGTTTCACTTTTGTCTTTGAATGCAGGATCCATCAGAGCTAAAGATAATTCAAAGAGGCTACATTTTGATGATCCACTAGTAGAATAGGATGTCCTAGAAATATTTGTAGTTGAACTTTTTATTTTGAGATGTTATATGACACATTTTGAGATGGTGTATGCCACATTGTATCTAAATATATTGAAATGTAAATATGTATAAAATTATTGTTCATTTTGATATATATGAAACTTGATATTTGATCCAATTTGTTAATTACATGTGTTCATCTATTCATTGTTAGTATGTAAATATGCTTGTGTGTATGTACTCCTTTGTATGATTTATGCCTTCAGTATATTAATATATGTTCAAGTACATTCTTCTTAACCTAAATTCATGTGTATGGGCTACGTGCATGACTTAAGTGAATTTAGGAGGTATGGTTTATAATCTATGTGCTACATGTATGCTTCATGACTTAAGAAAATTTATGTGTATGCTTTATGTGCTATGTGTGTTCACACATGTAATTCATCACTTGAGATATATAAGGATATCTATTAAAGTGGTTTCAAGGTTTCTAGACTTACCCTTTACTCCCAATGGCTAAAATACTTCAAACTAGCCTAATTACATAATCAAACACTCTTTTAGAAATAATCAAACACCCTTTTGGCCATATCAAAACATATCTCAAATTCAGGTATTGGTCTTTTGGAAAAAATATCAGTACTCTACCTATACCCCTACAAATACATTAGGAATTTGATGATTTATCAAAGCAACTATATCATAGAAATATCTACAAGTTTTGAAACCTTGGACAGTGTCATTAAATGACTCAAAACCTCTAATCCTAAGAGGAATTAGACCCAAAAGAACTATAACATCAAAAGCCCCAATTCAATGGCTTCAAACCCTTGATTTGAGGGTTTCTCCAATCTCAAACTTCTATACACTTCTAGAATCAATTGATGATTGATTCACCATTCATATGCTCATACAATACTATTCAAATTATAAAAAGGCTATGTCCTTCAACTCAAACTCCTGCTACTATACTTGTGCCATCACTTTCATTAGAAAACCTTCACTAATTAGGTTGTGATCACTTCATTACTCAAAATTTTTGCTAATGGGGTAGTCCACTCAGTGCCAGGAGAATGGTTTTGAAGTAATCCAGTGGTGCAACTTTCAGCTAACCCTCACTGCAAGGTTTGGCATCAAGCAAGACTAGCATGCCAAATTCAAACAAATTTGAATCTCATAGAATAGAGAGAGGTTATTGTAGGCCTTGGAAATGTAGTCTTGTAGGATCTCATGGATCACTGATACCTCTCATGGGGTCCAATTTATGAGCCTCAAAATTTTTTTGCCCAATCATGCTTAGTGCACCTTGGGGACACTTTGGTCCGACGTGGTCCAGAACATTCTTATCACTCAGTGGTCGAAACAAGGTTGTCACTAGTGTTTACTAGCCCAACTAGAGCTAATGGCATAGTCCATTCGGTGCTGGGATGAATGGTTTGGAAGTAATCTAGTGGTGCAACTTTTAACTGACCCTCACTGCAAGTTTTAGCATCCAATGAGACTGGCGTGCCAAATTCTAACAAATTAGAATCTCCCATATTGGAGTGAGGTTATTGTAGGCCTCAAAAATGTGGTCCTGTAGCATCTCATTGATCACCAATATCTCTCATGGGGTCCAAGTTACGAGCCTCGAAAGTTCTCTACCCAATCGTTCTTAGTGCACCTTGGGGACACTTTGGTATGGCGTGGTCTGGAACATTCTATTCACTTAGTAGTTGAAATAGGGTTGTTGCTAGTATTTACTCATTCAACTGGAGCTAATGATGTAGTCCATTAGGTGTTGAGATGAATGGTTTGGAAGAAACCCATTGGTGTAACTTTCAACTGACCATCACTGCAAGTTTTGGCATTGAGCAAGACTTGCGTGCCAAATTCAAAAATTTTGAATCTCCCAGAATGGAGAGAGGTTATTGTAGGTCTTGAAAACATGATCCTATAGCATCTCACAGATCGTCGATGCCTCTCATGGGGTCTAAGCTATGAGCCTCAAAAGTTCACTGCCCAATTGTGCTTAGTGCACCTTGGGGACACTTTGATCTAGCATGGTCTGAAATGTTCTACTCACTCAATGGTCAAAACAAGGTTGTCCCTAGCATTTACCCACCAAACTAGAGCTAATGGAAAAGTCCATTTGGTGTCAGGATGAACGGTTTGGAAGAAACTCATTGGTGCAACTTTTAACTGACCGTCACTGCAAGTTTTGGCATTGAGCGAGATTGGCATGCTAGATTCAAACAAATTTGAATCTCCCAGAATGGAAAGAGGTTATTGTAGGCCTCAAAAATTTGGTCCTGCAGCATCTCATAGATTGCTAATACCTCTCATGGAGTTTGAGAACTTAGCCTCAAAACTTCACTGTCCAATCATGCTTAGTGCACCTTGGGGACACTTTGGTCCAGCATGGTCTGAAACTTTCTACTCACTCAATGGTCAAAATAGGGTTGTCTCTAGCATTTAACTACCCAATCAGAGCTAATGGTGTAGTTCATTTGGTGTCAAGATGAATGGTTTGGATGTAATCTAGTGGTGCAACTTTCAACTGACCCTCACTGCAAGTTTTGGCATCCAACGAGACTAGTGTGCCATATTCAAAAAAAATTGAATCTCCAAGAATGGAGAGAGGTTATTGTAGGCCTTAGAAATTTGGTCCTGTAGCATCTCACAAATCACTGATACCTCTCACAGGGTCTGAGTTACAAGCCTTAAAAGTTCACTGCCCAATCATGCTTAGTGCACCTTGGGGACACTTTGGTCTGATGTGGTCTGGATCATTCTACTGACTCAATGATCAAAAAGGAGTTGTTGCTAGAGTTTATCCACCTACCCAGAGATAATGGTGTAGTCCATTTAGTGCTGGGAGGAATAGTTTGGAAGTAATCTAGTGGTGCAACTTTCAACTGACCCTCATTGTAAGTTTTGGCATTGAGTGAGACTGGCATGCCAAATTCAAAAAAAATTGAATCTTCATAATGGAGAGAGGCTATTGTAGGCCTTAGAAACATGGTCCTGTATCATGTCATGAATTTTTGGTATCTCTCATGGGGTATGAGTTACAAGCCTCGAAAGTTCTTTTCCCAATCATGCTTAGTGTACCTTGGGGACACTTTGGTCTGGCATGGTCCGGAACGTTCTACTCACTCAGTGGTTGAAATGGGGTTGTCACTAGCATTTAACCACCCAACTAGAGCTAATGGAATAGTCCATTTTGTGTTGATACAAATGGTTTGGAATAAAATCATTCGTGCAACTTTCAACTGACCCTCACTGCAAGTTTTGGCATCGAGCGAGATTGGTGTGCCAAATTCAAACAAATTTGAATCTCCCAGAATGGAGAGAGGTTATTATAGACCTTGGAAATTTATTCCTATAGCATCTCATGGATCATTGATACCTCTCACGGGATCTAAGAACTGAGCCTCAAAAGTTCTCTTCCCAATCATGCTTAGTGCACCTTGGGGAAACTTTGGTCCGGCGTGGTTTGCAATGTTCTACTGACTAAGTGGTCGAAACGGGGTTGTCCCTAGCATTTACCCACCCAACCAAAGCTAATGGCACAATCCATTTGGTGCTAGGATGCAATCCTTGAACACTATCCCTTCACCCCAAGGAATCATCATTTTATTTTGGACACATTTGACCAATTTTGACTCAATGACTCCAACTATTACATCATTTGACGATACAAATGTACATGGAATTAATACAATACAAATGTAAGGATACAAAATTAAGATAATACAAATTATATAAGGATACAACATTCATAGTAAGGAAACATTTTTTTTGCATTTTACATGGCATTAAGACGATACAAATGTGAGCTTTTAAGATTTGCAAATCAACCCCATGGGCTCTTTTATATTTCAAATTTTGCATCAAATTTTTTATATACAAAATTTGGCATCTAAATATGCACATTACATTTGATTATTGTTTTTATATACAAGATTTGGCATCTAAATATGCACATTACATTCGATTGTTGTTTTCATATACAAAATTTGGCATCTAAATATGCACATTACATTCGATTGTTGTTTTTATATACAAAATTTGGCATCTAAATATGCACATTACATTCAATTATTGTTTTTATATACAAAATTTTTCATCTAACTATGCACATTACATTTGATTGCTGGTTTTAGATACAAAATTTGGCATCTAAATATGCAAACTACACAAGTATATATCAAAAATAATTGTCATTTTCGCTCCAATCCCTACATTCGGAAGGCAGAAGAAAAGTTAATAGAGAATATAAGAAGTTTATATAGGTTTGAGAAAAAGATTATGAACATGTATAAGTAACTAAATGAACCAAAGAATATGACTAGACAATGCATAGTGAAGTTTATTGTCATAAAAGATGGGCTAATCAAATACACATCTCGATCTTCTATATCTATCATATATGTATCCAACTACATTTACAATCCACATATAAAACCAAGTTTATTGGCTCAAACAAATAAAGAAAAAATCTACAATTAATTTATTGAAAAAACATGTCTTGGCTATAGAAGATCTGAAAGATGGTCGTAGTCAAGTGAACAATCCATGTCATCATTATTACAAAGACTGTGAGAGATAAAGGAGTAAGATAATGTGGAACCCATGTATCAACCCACTAACTTGATTCACACTAATCCCAATCACACTGAAGACAACTTGGACAATAACAAGCCAACTCTTGTGTCCAAATGGTCAATGTACTAACATCTAAGCTTTGAAATGAATGCATTTTTGAAGAATCTTTCATAGTTTCAGAATCTAACCTATCTCCTATTGTGCCCAACTCAACCAACCAAAAGAATCTATGCATCACTGAATCAGGAGTCCCCCCCTGTGACAATGTTGAAGTACACCAATCAATAATAGAATGAGCATCAATGATTTTTGCACCTAAAATCCTTAGTTTCTCCTTAACTAGAGCTCTCTTTAGGCATGCACCTGCTCCATCATGCTCCCCTTTTCCATGATCGGCCTCAAAAAAATTCCAAATATGAGGTACACCTCTCTCTACATGCATTCTACATAAACAATAAAACATACAAGCATTTTTGAATTGACCTGTGCAGTTATCTAACCAAATGAGATGTCTATCCATAGCAATATTATTTTCCCACACCCACTCAAAATAATTCTCAAAGCAATGTTGGAAAAACTTAGATGAGTGTGATCTATCATTGCTCATATAAAAGTGGTACTCTCTGATTATCTTCCGGTCATCTTCTATACTATCGGGGGAATGTCTATATGTTATGTGCACTCAAATAGAAACTTGAATAGAATTATAATATTGTTCTTGCAACTCATTTTGGGGCTGCAATGTATAGTTCTCTACAAAGTCAACACCTGATATAATAGTGCCAATCGGGAAAGTGTCCTTACACATATTGAATTATTGATCCAACCACTAACACCTGTTGATCCAACATCTCCTACAATCTCCCCCCTCTCTCTCTCTCTCTTTCCCTCCTATTCTCTCCCCTTCCCCTTCTCCCCTTCCCCTTCTCTCTCTCTCTCTCTCTCTCTCTCTCTCTCTCTCTCAAATCTAGAGCCTTAACCTCCACTTTTTAATGTATATATAAAGGTTTCATATGTAATATCCCAAAAATGGGCTATAGGTTCATTAACCTCCTACATCATCAAATTGAATGAAATCGACATCAAAGTCCAAACCTAAGGCACATCTGAACATCATCGAATTCTAATTTATTATCTCAAATTCTACATCGGGGAATATTTCTAGTAATATTCCTAATTATCCTAATTATCTTTGATTTAATGATTATTTGGTGATAAATCCTATTTATCCTAAAGTTTGATTAATTGAATATTCTCAATATTTAATTAATTAAATTTAATTCTGCCACTTAATTGTTTAATTGAAGTTAATTATATTTATTCCTAAATTGTATTATTTAATTTTGACAATAAATCCAAAATCCTATGAATAAATTGATTAAATTCTTATTTAATTAATTAAAGCAAGTTGTCAATTTTTAATAATATTGTTTTTGAATAAAAGTTTGAAAAATAGTTGATTAACCCATAAATCAATTGTTTTATTTTTCAAAATCAGTTAAGTTGGAAATAAATCACTTTATTATTAAATTAATTCATAAATAAAACATGCACAATTAGAAAAGCAGACAACTATCAATTATCAATTAAAGCTAAACTCTATTTTGAGTTAAACTTTGCTTTTGCATGATTTTGTGAATTAAAACTAAAAATCAACTGAGTGATTTATGGCTTTCTTCCATGCATCCTCAAAGCCCTAGATTTCTATAAATCAAGGCCTCAGCTCTTCATAATTCATCTCATAATTTTGCAAAATTATACTGGAGAATTGCTATCTGGAGAATCGAAGCTTCTTTGCGAATCAATAGCTTTGTGAGATCACCTTTGTTTTCATATCATTTCTTAGTTTAGTTGGCATATCAATTTTCATATAGATTTTAGATTTCATATCCATATTTTTCATCATATTATTGCATCTAAAATAAATAAAAAAATAGATTAATTTGCATCCATTCCACATCTAGATTTTGCATTCAAATCTTTCATTTAGGTGTCGTCAAGGTCACTGATCTCAGCGTAATTTGAGAATACATACTCGCATCTACTAGAAGGTGGGAAATCACCTGGTTAGTTTAGTTTTTCATTTATTTCATGATTTCAATTTCAACTAACCTCTAATGTTTTACTGAAGTGTTGTGTTCTACAGATTAGGTACAAAATTTACACACATTTCTAGCACCCACCGTGGGGCCCTGATATAGGTTTCCAATTCAATTCTATCAATTTCTATCTTTTCTTGTCATTTTCTGAGCCAAAGCTATGATTTTTATATTATGTCCGTACAATTTTTGTATGATTTTCTAACAAAAGTCATACCAAACTATACCCACTATCGTACAATAGTTTATTTTATCGAGGATCTTGTCAGACTATAGACACTATCATTTTAAAGGTAGAAAGTCATATGATCTGACACCTAGTGTCGTATGAGTTTTTGGACTATCGTCTAGAAGCACACCCATTGTTGTACAAGTGTTGGCACCAGGTTTTAATTTTTGTTTCATTTTTTAGGGCAGTTTGTCAGATTTGATTTCCAGATTTGGACTAACAACTAATCTTAACAATTGAAATTCTCTATTTTTTATTGACTCCTACTAGTTTTGATTGGGAAAAGCACAAGAATTACTGAAAACAGGTAAAAATATACTAAGCGCATTGTGAGGAATTCAGGTAATCTTCTTAGTTGATAAGACTTCAATTTTGGGACATAAAACAAACTCTCTTGTGTCAAGCTTGTGTGACTTTTCTTGCTTTCATATCATAGACTTCATTTTGGGCTATAAAAAATGAACATAGATTTTCTTTCAACATCTTTGTTACACATAGTAAATAGGCCCTATGAACACTATTCATGGCTCTTGAGAGAGTGAGTTTCCAGTGAAACTCTTCTCAACGTAGGAACCCTTGTAGGTAGAGAGGATACTGAGGGAGTCTCATGTTCCACTAGATCCGTGTGTCTTCAACTTTTGATCGATACATTCTCTCTTCGGAGAGGTTGATAGATCATAAGGGGTTGATGTCATAGATCTTTGTGAGATAATCTTGGTCTTAGCATGTCAGATTAATCTATCTACTTTGTTTGGGTTAAAAGTGAAAAGGCTAGGGGATTATGTTCTACTTCCTTTTTGGATAGTACCAGAAACCCAAATCCTTGAATCTGGAACCAGTCTCCATGTGGTATATCTTGTGAGTCACCTTTAGAGAGGGTTAACTGTAGTGGACATTCCCTTAATTAGGTCAACCATGTTGATGGAACCTCAAGTGATAATAGCCATTTTCGCCATGGTAGTGACAACCGCTATATAAATGTCCTTGTGGAAAAAATATTCATAGGTGTGGTTCATTGTTGGGTTGTCAGATCTCCCTAGTAGCTCCTAATTGATTAAATTCACGGACTGTGTCAAAAGCCTGGTGTGCTAGGATTGGAGTTCACCTCTTTTGATCATAAAAGTTACAGAGTCAAACCATTACTAAAAACCCTAGAGAGGCCAAATTTTCATTTTTCTAGGGTATATGTGCATTATTGCAAAAACTTTTTGGAACATACACAATTAGTGCTTCGGAGGATTATAACAAATAAAATCACTTGATTGTTCATGCACAAGGTTGCTTTTTCCCTTGTTCATTGTTTTCAGATGTTCTTGAAATCACTTGCTTTCTATTTTGCATTCTTGCTTATCTATCTGGTTATTGAAAACAAACAAATCTGTTACCATCCTCAAAATCTGGACATTGAAATTTGCAAACAACCGAATCTGAAAACTCAAAATTTGCAAAATCTGAAGTAAAATTCTTTTCTAGAGTCCATTGTCATCTCGGTCAGTTAGAGAGTCATATGAGTTTTGGAAAGAGTCATTTCATTTACCACTAAATGTTGTATGATATTAGGTACATTTTTGTATGAGTGTTTCTGCCAGTCATTTTTCAAAAATCAATTTTCTATTGTCAACTATCGTACGAGTTTAGCAATTGTCATTTCATGCTGTACCCACTATCATACGAGTCTATAGAAGGTCATTTGGTAAATTTTGAAAAGTTGTCAGAACAATCAGAGACCCAGCTTCTCCAGCCTATTTCTAGAATATGTCAAACAAATCACTGTGTCAGGAACAGAGCAATAAGCTATTGAGAATCCAATTATTATCCCAAAGTGGCCTTTTGAATCTAATTTAGCCTTTTGTTTAATCAATTTGAGTCTTTATCATCTTGTGTCAAAACCTTGTCATAACTATCAATCTTTAAGCAATCATCAAAATGACTAAGTGTTGTTATATCTTGTCCGCTATCTTTTGGGAATCTACCCATACATCCAGGGCATAGTATCCTTCATCTAAGTCATATCTATACTTCAATCAATCAAACCTTGACAAGGTTGCGTCATCTAATCATCTTGATTCAATTCATTCTTTAGTTGTCTTCATCTTATTCTTTCGATTCACCAAGGGTTAATGGTGGAAACTAGAGCTTCCTCACACAAGAAATTTGGAGAAGCATCCTAGACCTTACCTATTACTACTACCAAGGGTCCAACTCTTGAACACTCTACAGTTTGGGTCTTTACAAAGATGACGATCTTGGAAACCTTTGATTAAAAATTGGTTACATTCCTCCTTCATCAACTCATGGAGGTACCCAACAAACCCCAGATCAATCTATTCCAGGGAGTCCACAAACTCCTACCATGTCTCAAGCAGGGAAAAACTTTGGCTCTCAAAGAGCTCAATCTCAACATGGTGTAGATTAGGAACCCACACCTGAAGAAATTGCTCAATATCAAAATGATGATAACTTCAAATGAATGATGAAGCATTTCTTGAAAGAAGACAGAGAGGCATACTTTTTACAATTGGCTCATCAAGGAGCTAAACTTCCTCCCAACTTTAATGTTGAAGATATCATTACACATGAGGAAGAAAATCCACTCATAGCTATGATGAAATAGATGCATGCCATGCAAGTCAAGCTTAATAATCTTGAGAAAGAAAAGGAACCCAAGGAGTTCTCCATGGAGGCCCTATGTCCTTTTCCATTCGATAAAGACTTGTACATGCCACCATTCCCAAAAAGAGTGGAGATGCCTAAGTATGATAAGTATGATGGACATTTAGATCCTCAAGATCATGTCAGAGAATTCTATACACAATCTATGGAGTTCATGCATGAACCAACCTATTTGATGCATCTCTTCCCTCAATCTCTAGGTGAAGCGGCCATTCATTGGTTCTCTAGATTGCCTTCTACTATCAAAACTTTTGAGGAGTTGATCAAATTGTTCTATCAAAAATACTTCTACAACATTCAACATCCAGTCACCATGATTGATATCTGTAATCTCAAGCAATATCCAGGGGAACCATTCCTAACATTTCTTAAAAGATAGAGGAAGAAGTTCTCTCTATATGCCAAACCTATTCCAGAAATAGAAAAACTAGAAATCTTCATCAATAAACTTGTTATAGAAATCAATTATCCTCTACAAATGCAAGATCATACATCTTTTGATAAGATGGTGGAAAATGCTATCAAAATCGAAAAAGTGCTTGTAAAAAAAGGAGAAATCACACTTCAAAAAGACAAGTACAAATCAGGATCCAGTTCTAAAGACAAGAACAAAAATTGGAACAAGAATAAAGGCATCATCACAGATGGTGTTGTTGATACCATCCATGCCCCATCTAAGGCACCAGCTTTCAATCTAACTATTGGTACCCAAGCCATAAAAGCTTCATAACAAAAGGTGCCTAAATCAGCTCAAAAGAAGCCAGAGTATAAAAAGTGGTCTGCTGATAATAAATGAATGTTCACTCCTCTTGGAGAATCTTTGGAATCAGCCATGAGAACTCTACTAGTTAATAACATCATCTCCTTTCCTAAGATCCAACCACTTGATTCTGAGCCTAAACCAAAATGGTGGAGAGAGAATGAATTTTGTGATTTCCATCGAGGTAAAGGTCACAAAATGAATAACTGCTTACGCTTGAAACATACTATTCAAGATCTAATTGATAAGGGGGATATCACCATTGACAATCATAAGAGAAATAATGATCATACAGCATTCACGGAACTAGTTTTGAAACATGGTCAAGAAGTTTCATCTTCTCAACCTAATATGGGGGCAAAGGTCAATTATGCTTACCTAGGAAATAATATTGTTATCAATATGGTTGAATCTTGTCTCTCTGAACATTGCAATGTCATCACAATTATGTGAAGAGATAGAGATCATTCTTTAGCTAATGGAGTTACTAGATCAAAAGCTTAGGCACATCTGAATGGACAAATCCTATATTCATCAAATGTCCCTAAGATGCCCTTCAATCTTTCTTCCACTTCCAAATAGAAGGTTGTTTCTAAATCTTCCAATTCTAAAGATACAAGGCCAACATCTTATAGCATTTTCCAACAACTCCAACACACTAATGCAAAAATCTCCATGTTTGAGTTGCTTTGGATATCTCTAGCTCATAGAGCTATTCTAGACAAAGCTTTTCTTGGATCCAATGTTCCTGATGACCTTGATTTAGACAGGTTCTAAACTATGGTTGGACATATTACATCTCCATAATATATCTCCTTTTCAGAGGAAGATGACAACTCCTTGAGTCACCCACATAATTAGCCTTTGCATATAGAAGTCTTGATCCAGAACCATAGAGTCAAACAAGTGTTGATAGATGGGGGTGCTAGCCTAAACATTTGTTCTTACAGCTTGATCACACAATTGGGATTTTCAGAATTGGCTATTGATCCTAGAAAGAAAATAACTATCAAAGCCTATGATGAACAAGATAGATCTTCTAAAGGCACCATTGTCATACCTATCAGAGTAGGTCCAGTTATCAAAGATACTATATGTCAAGTTCTTGATCTACCTTTGGCTTACAACATTCTTCTAGGGAGACCATGGATACATGAGATGAAAGCTATTCCTTCTGCATTTCACCAATGCTTGAAATTTCCTTATGAAGGAGTAGAGGTCACTATTCCAATAGACATATCCACCACTTGCAATACATTGAAGGAAAGTGTAGATAATCTTGTACCTAATAATAGAGAATCTTCCATTGAACCAACTAAAGAAGCATCCACCTCTAAAATGGAAGATCTTGCAAAAGAGGTTAATATCAAAGAAAATAGTATGGGAGAATATACTATGGAGCCAGTCTTAGCTTTGACATCTCTCCCTATCTCACCTAAGTCTTATGGACAATCTTTGAAACAATCCAAACTAGAATCTAAAGAACCTCTTAAGGCATATAAAAAGAATTTTGTAGCAGAACAAGTCTCCAAGCAAGAATTCGAAGAGGATGAAGTTGTGCTCGCATGGCTTTACAAAGATGAACCTGAATCCCAAGTCATCCAAAATTGTGATTCTATAGTATCCAAAGATTCTTCTAAGTCATATGGCCCAAGAGATAAATTAATAGCTAAGATGGGATATTCAGGTAAAGGACCTCTAGGAGTCCGAGGAAAAGGTCTTGAGGCACCTCTTCCACATACTGGTAGAGAAAATAAACATAAAGTTGGCTTAGGATTTAAAAAGAAACCCTTTCACCTCAAAGGTAATTATTCCCATGTCATAGAGAAGATCACACCAAGAGAACCTCTTTTTAAGAAAGAAGAAACATAACCATCAGATAGTGATTCAGACAGCTCAGAACTCATCCCCTATGAAAAATTTCCTAAAGAGATCAAAGACCTTCTTGATGATAAAGATGATCCTATCAAAAGAATTAATGTAGTAGAAACACAAGAACCTACTATCAATCAGGAGATAGTTGCAACACAAGAACCAACTAATCTCAAAAACAATCAAGGAGAGGAAGGTGGTAGTCATTTTGAGATAGATTCTCATGAGTATGAATTCAAATTAGAATCTGAGGGTAACCCTTCTTGGGCTATTCACCCTGACTTTACTCATGTTCTAAGATTTCCTAGAGATCTTGAATTAGACAATGAATCTAATGACTATGAATGGGGAGTCATTCCAGAAATAGATGAGCTTATCATCAAGAAACATGTTGATGTTATTCACCAATATGCACCTCAACCCAATGTAAGTCTAGAGTGAAATGATGAACCTATCGAGTCTGATCCACCTATAGCTGAATTGGACTCCCACAATGATAATGAGCCTATTCATGAATTGAATGTCTTAAGTTGTAATATCACCTTTGAACTTGAGCATCAAGTTAGGACCAATGATGACATATCCATATCCATAAACACTATCTCCCAATCTTTCCCCACTTTGACTATCCAATATCCAAAACTTATTGATCAAACCTCCACAAATCCGAGCCATGGTATTTATACCTTCCCAAATGACTATGCCCTTACTTGCTACCTCAATGTAGTTGAGCCTATGAGTACTTCCATCAGTGAACCAAGTGTGAGCATGACTGAGTCGTACATCAAATATCTTAGTCAAAAAAATAAGAATAAAAGGAAAAAGAAAAAGAGTTCTGAGGGTGAAAACCACTTTGTGGCAGTCTCAGAACATACAAAAGTAAAAATAAAAGATGTATCTGAAGGTGAAAACCTCTTTGAGGCACCTAAGGATGAGATATTTGATGTCCTTCCAAGTCATTTACATGATAGATCTCTAGTTCTAATTGAGCCCACTCAATCCATCAACTTGGGAACAATAGAAGAGCCATAGTTGATTCATGTAGCATAATCTTTATCAGAAGAAGAGAAGAAAAAATTTAATACATTCCTAACAGAAAAGAAGATCAACTTTGCATGGAAATATTCAGATATGCCAGGGTTGGATCCTAATCTTATAATGCATCATTTATCTATAGCTCCAAATGTCAAACCTGTCAAGCAAAAATTGAGAAAGATGCAACCTCATGTTGCACTCTTGGTAAAAGATGAATTAGAGAAGCTCCTAAAATCCAAATTCATCCACATTATTGACTATGTAGAGTGGATCTCTAATATTGTACCTATTTCAAAGCCAGATAAATCAATCAGAGTGTGCACAGACTTTAGAGATGTAAATAGAGCATGCCCTAAGGATGATTTTCCATTACCTAACATTGATATGATAGTGGACATGACTGTGGGCTTTGAGATGTATTCTTTAATGGATGTTTTTTTTGGATATAACCAAATAAAAATTGCTCTAGAGGATCAAGAGAAAACTACTTTCACATGTGCATGGGGCACCTTCTGTTGGAATGTCATGCCATTTGGGCTTAAAAATGTTGGTGCTACATATCAAAGAGCCATGACATCTATTTTTCATGACATGATGCATAGGACTATGGAGGATTATGTTGATGATACTTTGGAAAAATCTATGCTTAGGGCTGCCCATCTAGATGACTTGAGCAAGATACTAGACAGAATGGAAAAATTTAGTCTCAGACTAAATCCTAAGAAGTGTTCTTTTGGTGTCACTTCTGGAAAGCTTTTAGGATACATAGTTTCAAAGAAGGGCATTGAGGTTGATCCAGCTAAGGTAAAGGCTATAATGTAAATGCAACCTCTAAAGAATATTAGTCAAATGAGGATGTTGAAAGGAAGAGTTCAATCTATTAGAAGATTTATATCACAGTTGGCAGACATCTCACAACCTTTTACAAAAACATTACATAAAGGTGTGACCTTTGTATGGAATGAAGAATGTGAGAAAAAATTTGACCATATCAAACAATATCTATCAAATCCTCCTATTTTGATGCCTCCTATTCATGGGAAGCCATTGATCTTATATGTCTCCACAACAGATACATCACTGGGGGCATTGCTGGCACAACATGATGAGAACAAAAAGGAAAGAGTTATATACTATATCAGTAGAACATTGGTTGCATATGAGAAGAAATTTTCAATGATTGAGAAGGCTTGTCTAGCTGTGATCTTTTCATCATAGAAACTGAGACACTACATGTTAGCTCATACCACACATTTGGTAGCTAAGATTGATCCACTCAAGTACCTACTAAGCAAAGCTTCCCTCACAGGTAGATTAGCTAAATGGGTTATGCTCTTAAGTGAATTTGACATTGAATATGTGGAAAGAAAATCTATCAAAGGACAAGTTATTGCTGATCAATTAGCAGATGCACCTATGATCGATAATTCACCAACGCAAATGGAATTTCTAGATTCCTCTATCATGACTCTTTCTTCTAGAGAATGGCAGTTATTCTTTGAAGGCTCCTATACACATAATGGATTAGGAGTAGGCATATTGTTCATAACTCCTCAAGGATACTCAATTCCAAAAGCATTCAGGTTAAATTTTCCTTGCACAAACAATATTACTGAATATGAAGCCTTTTTGAATGGCATGAAACTAGCGATTGAATGGAGGGTAATAGAACTACACATTCATGGAGACTCACAACTCATTATCCATCAAGTCAATGATGTGTATCAAACTAAGGATGAAAATCTCATTCCTTACAAGAGAATGGTAGATGATCTCAAGAAGTACTTCCTATCTATCACATTTGAGCAAATTCCTAGAATGGAGAACAAGGCTACCGATGCAATGGCAATGCTATCTACTTTATTACAGTAGCCTGAACATGAGCTACACTATGAGTTCCTGGTGGAAGCACTATCTTATCCTATATATGACTCCCCTAAAACCCACATGATTTGCACTATTGTAGGTCGTGATTCATCCAGATACAAAAACCTATTTTCCTATCTCCAAGACCAAATCATTCCTGATACCTTCAATCACCCTAAAAAGAGGTACCTTATTTGTAATGCCTCCTGATATGTCATCATTGGTCATGATCTGTACAAACATGGTTTAGATGGTATGCTACTTAGATGTTTAGAATCGGAAGAGTCTCAATGTGCATTAGAGGAAGTCTGTGATGGTATTTGTGGGTCACACTCGAATGGTTTAACACTATCTCAAAAACTTATTAGGTCTGGATACTATTGGCTTGAAATGGAGAAAGAGGCTATCAAATTTGCTAAGAATTGTTAAAAGTGTCAAGTACATGGCAACCTAATTCATGCTCCAGGGAGAGATCTAATTCCCTTTACTACATAATGGCCTTTCCACCAATGGGTATTTGATCTTATAGGAGCTATACATCCTCATTCTTCTAATGGACATACCCATATAATCACAGCCATAGATTATTTTACAAATTGGGTAGAAGCAGTCCCTTTGACACAAGCAACTGGAAAGTAAATATCTATGTTCATATTGAACTATATCATATGCAAATATGGGATCCTGCATTTTATAATCACAGATAATGGGGGACAATTCAAAAATAAATACCTAGATGATCTATGTGCCAAATTCAAGATCACACAACATTGGTCTTCTATCTACTATCCTTAAGGGAATGGACAAGCAGAGGCTTCTAATAAGAATCTATTGAAAAACTTGCACCATATAGTTAATAAAATAGGAAGAGACTGACATCTCATGATCAATATAGCTCTTTGGGCCTATAGAACAAGTATTAGAACACCTACTGGGGCTACACCTTTCGCTTTAGTTTATGGGTCTAAAGCGGTACTACCTATTGAGGTTGAAATCCCATCACTAAGAATCAGAATGCATGGTCTAGTAACTGATGATGACTACAGAGTGTCTAGGTTGCAAGAACTTGGACTACTAGATGAGCACATAAAAGCATCATATGATCATCTTAGAGTGTGTCAGAAAAGAATGTCTAGAGGCTACAACAAGAAAGTTAGACACAAAGAATTTCAAGTTGGTGATCTAGTCTTGAGAGAGAATCCTAAAAATCAATCACATCGAGAACTCAAGGGGAAGTTTGAACCCAACTGGCTAGGTCCCTTTGTAATCACTGCTACTTTTGGCTCTGGTGCCTATCAACTCTCAACAACTGAAGGAGAATAGCTCCAAGAACCAATCAACGTTCTCCATCTGAAGAAATTCTATGCCTAAGGCATTTAGTCTATGGTAAAATGTCCTAAAAAAATTAGAAAAATCAGAAAAAGTCCTGAACAAATGAACATCTTGGTGAAAACCTTGCAATAGGTGCCTTGATGATTCACAAAAAAAGTAAAAAATATCAAAAGTACAAAAAATTGAAAAAATGAAAAATACAAAAAAATGAGAAAAAGAAAAAGTGCCTTGGTGAAAACCTAGAAACAGGCACCTTGGTAGCAAAAATAGAATCTCTGTGAAGATGGTGAAAACCCAGCAAACGGGTGCCACTTGTTTCAAAACACTCCATCTATTAGCACAATCTTGGTCTTTCTTAGCTTTCAGTCTTGCTTTAGTTTGTACATATCTCCTGGTTTGTTTCTGCATTTCTGTTATTCAATAAGTCAGTTTGTACACCAATCAGCTCAAGCATCTGTACCCTATCAATGCTTTAAACTTGGGGGCAATCAATGTCATATCCTATGGTCTCCCATGTATCTGAGACATGTCATATCTAGTTAGAGTCCTTTGAAGCTTCATTTGAGTCAGTCAGTCTCGTCCCTAGAAAGGATTTTTGCATCTACAACAATGCAATCAAACATCAAACTAAAAACAATCTGTGCTTTATACATGCTTTTATCTCCTTGTATGCTTACTGATTCACATTGAGATTTTTGCATATTGTGTCCTTTGAGCTCTTTGATGATGTCCTTTACAGGATTTAGAGAGTGATGACTGG
This sequence comes from Chamaecyparis obtusa, assembly GCA_027943335.1. Lineage (NCBI taxonomy): Eukaryota > Viridiplantae > Streptophyta > Pinopsida > Cupressales > Cupressaceae > Chamaecyparis > Chamaecyparis obtusa. The sequence continues at coordinate 318,744 of BSBK01008729.1, read as the reverse complement.
GGGTATAATCTTTTCTTTTTCTTCTGCTTGTATGTGAAAATCTAATAACTTTGGAAATTCTGGATTGAAACGGTGTCTGACTGTAAGAGCCTCTATCTTGAATTGGATGGCCATGCATACCTTGACCATTGATACCCAGAAAATTCAAGGAATTTTTTATCTAACTATTATCTTTTTGAGTGCATTCTTTCTTCTATTGTGAACTGTGATCTTACCTAAGGATGTGAACGATAAAGGGTCACTACGGGTAATTCACATTGGATTTAGAATAATCTCTTGACTGCTTGATGTGTTTGTATTGCAAGGTGTATTCAGGTCATCATGACATTTATGTTTTGATGCTTATACAAATTGCTATATCAAAATGGACATGATATTCAGGTCATCCTGGCATTTGTACCTTGGTGCTTATATCTAATTCGACATTCCGAAAATAAAATCAATATTCATATATCCATGGTTTCCTAGTCAGTGGGTGTTGTATTGATTCTTGCATATACAAATTGATATTCATATGTCTATGGTTTCATAACTAGTGGGCATTGTATTGATTTATCCGGTTACCTAAAAATTCAATGATGAGAATAACCGACACATGATCAATGACTAGGTCCTAGGTCTTAGGTTGCATTTCATATTGCATGTTTCTTTGCATCTTGCATGTTTGCATGATCTCACAATGACTCAATGAACTTCAATGCTTAAATGATTCTTCAAATGTCTCTTCAAATCTCACAAGAGCTAAAACCAAACTCAAAGGTCTCCTTACCGAATCACAAGCCCTTATCCTCCTAGGTTAAATATCCTTTTTGACATAAGACTGAGTACTTGTCTTCATCATACCTGCAAAACATATCATGTGTATCATTGCATTTACATATCCTAATCATTTGTTGCATTATGATTCATCCATGTGCATAAGCATAAATCATACATACATCTTTCCATAATCAAATACATTTTCATAACATCCATACATATGAAAGAAATCATTGCATTGCATTGATCCATACATACATTCTACACTACCCATAGCATAAACATCACATGATATCATCATAAATCAAAACATGACAAGTACATATGAAATCCCAACCAACATATCGATCTCATATATATCAAAAAATCTTGAACTAGTCAGGGGTGCACTATTGGGATAGTGTACAAAAGAATGAGCTCAACTGAGCTATCAGAATCATCACAGTATATCAATGATCAAACAGAGTATAGTATATCAAAATCAACAGATCAAAAATGTCAGAACATATCACAAATCAATCAACTATCAGCATGATCCTCTGCATCTGGTGGAGGAGGAGGTGGTGTATCTGGCACTACCTCTGCTCTGGGTACCCTCACTCCCTTTGATGCCATCATAAACTATGAGTAGGTAGGAACTCTCCATGCTACAAGAATGGTAGAATAATAAGCTGATACATAATATGATGATCTTGAGGTATGATGAATCACCTATGCCTGTAACCATTTTACCTCCCTCATGAGTGCAATGCGCTACCTATCAACCTCTATGAATCTTTCCTCCCACCTAGCACTACGTATCTTTAGGTCCCTAACCTAAAATATGAGACATCTGATGGTCTCCTGTGGGGTAGGAGGAACAACTAGATCAACATCATCTACTGGCATCTCTATGTCCTCTACAAGCTGCTCTCCTATCTCTGCTATTTGTGCCTTGCGGCATCTAACCTCTACACCTAAATCAAAAGTGACATCATCCTGTACCGCATTAGTATCCACACCACTTGGTACCTGCTTAGCTACTAAAACATCATCCACTGCACCAATACTACCCAATGTACCTCTCTCTCCTCTACTCCATCTTTTTGTATCAGTATATCTCCCTACCGAAGAAGTGGTGGGATGAGGGGGTCTCATCTATCTGGATGGTCTCTATGGTGGAGCCATCACTCTGGGTCTCAAGGGTGTAGGATGTATCATCAGAGCCTGTGCTAGTCTAGGACCCTATGGTATAGGAGCACTTGTCATGTCCATCACCTCCTCCATGGAGGGAATCAGCTTGGTAGGATCTGAAAACCTATGAATGGGGTGATCTACTAACCATGATACAAATCTATCTATGACCCCTGCATCCAGTACCTAAGGATAGTACTCCCAATCTCTACCAGCTATGGCACTGTACTCTTGTAAGCATAAAGTGTAAGATAATCTGGTAGACCAACTTAAACCAAGCTCCCACACAATCTAAGCATAAGTGGTGTAGTCCTCTAGGGCATCCTAAATCTGGCCATACTACTGCCATACTCTAGTGATAAGGAATCTCTCAAGGATAGTAGAGGTTTGGCTTGTCAGTATCCTGCTCTGAAAGAAATAACTAAACTGCTCCCAAGCGATAGGCCAAGGCTCAATGCCTACATATGGTCTCCAATGCACAAAAGTCATATCATCCAAACACCACCTCTAGTACTCAGGGTGTCCCATCCATACCAATGTCACATATCCTATGTATGTATATATAGCTGGCTCCTGAGGCTACCATTGTGTTTGATACACTAGTCTCACTACTGGGATGTGCTCCCACACCCATATCTATAATACAAGGGCTCTCGCTACAAATGATCTACTCTCATGGTATACAATCTCATGCATCTCTGAGAACATGTGTTCTAGGAGGCATTGACCCCAAGCCAACTCAAAGGGAGTGGCCATCAAATGTGATATCATGGGTGCCTAGCCCATCAAAAGACCGTTCTACTGATGGTTGAACATGATGATACCACCAATCATACCAGCTATAATACACTCCAATCGGTGTGTCTGGCCATAATTCTATACAAGTAAATCCCAAGAAATCAAAGAAGTCATCTGGGTGTCATCTCCAAAGATACATCTAAAAGCAACTAATCCTAAGTTCCCAGAACTCACGTACTCGGGTCTCCTACTAGCATGAAATGGAATACACAAAATCCTATACACATCCTCAGGGGTCATGGTCATCTCCCCTATAGGTAAGTGAAATGTCTGGGTCTCCGAATGAAATCTCTCAATTAGAGATATCAATAAACCATGATTTACCCTAATATCAAGTAACTGAATTAGGAACTCAAAACCACATGTAGCAAGGTGTACTCTCATGGGGTTAGGAAGTGATATGCATAGCCTCTGAGTAGTAGGATATGAATGCCAAACATGAACATCAGGGTATGTAACCTACACAGACCAACAAAAAAGAAGGGGAATCCTATCAGTAATTCAGTCACAGACCAGATCACAAGTATAGAAAAGGGGTAGTTTGATATATCAGAGGGTGCATTAATAGATCTAGAATCAGGTTACAGCATCACAAAGTTCAAAATTTGGTCCTAAAGTTGAGTTTTTAGCTTGTTATTTTCCATACGACAGTATAGACTAGCATGAAAAGTTGTATGACTTTCAGTATATAACCAAATGACAAAGGATAGTCAGACGACATTGGAATGACCCTCATAGGAGTTACGAGGGACCCGATAGAATGTCGTACGACACATGGGTCCCTTTGATATGACTCTTGGGGGGTCATGAAATGACAACATATCTACAATTGAAAAATTGTACAAGTCCCGCTAGGGAGTCATACGAATTTCTGTGCAGATGAAATTCAAAAATGGAAAAACATACAAAAGATTCTAAAAAGCTATAAAAACATGCAAAAATGGAATTTTCACCAAGGTACAGAGGTCCACCTACCGGATGTCCATAGGTCTGAGGTCTCTAGTGTCTCTAGCTGTGCTCAAATTGATGTGAACTCATAGGCACCTTTGGTTTTGCCATTTACTCACTCAGAGGGCTCCACAGAATCTCCAAAGTCAAAAGGTTGAAATGAATTGAAAATGACCCTTTAGGCCTTTATATAGCTTTTTGACCTAATTTTCACAAGTGCTCCATTTTTCATGAAAATTGCACCCTTGGCTAATTTCGATGTTATGAATCCATTTTTGAGATCAAAATTAAAATCTGAGATCATTTACTATGTCAAAATCACAATTTAAAATTTTTTGGACCCAGGATGGTCAACTGCTTGCATAATCAACCTTCTATCATCACAGAAATCTAGAATTCAACTTAACTGATTATCTTCCATCAAACTATCAAAATTTCAAATTGGTTAACCATGGTCAACTCATGGTCATGCCTAGTCAAACTTGGTCTCCAAGACCTCCAAACAATGTAGAATTCATTCTCAAACATGTTTACCCACTTCTCAAATCAATTAACATGCTTCTAAACTATCAACGCTGACTTTTCTTGTCAGATTTCAATTTTAATCCCGAAGGAGGCATGGTATTACACATCATTCAAAGTCTGTAAATCAAATTTGAAATCATATCTTTCCTTGATAATCAAGACAACAACCATGTCTAGTTACTGATTCATCAAAAGACCTCATCGCTTGGGGTAAATCAATCATTTCTCAAGGCATATCAAATTCATCAAGATCCATATCAATTTGGTATTATCTTAATCTTGTAAATAGTATCAGTTTTTACAACTATCAGTTCAATTGTGTTATTTCCTTGGTTCTTCAAAAATTGAAGGGTTCAGATGTGATACTAATGTGATTCAATATAAGGACAATTAGGTCTAGAATCGGTCACTCACTTCTTCACAATCATAAGGTTTGGAATCAGACATTTTGACACTTTTTCGCAATCATCGGTTCATTGTTGTTATAGTTAACATTATCTTTGGTCATTCAGGACCTATTATCTTCATATCAAATCTTTCAATCAACTTCTATTTCATATCAATATCAATTTCAAACATTAGTTTCAAACATCATACACAGACTGTCTTTGAACCACTACACTTCGCCCAACAATTCAAAGAGGGGAAAAATGTAATACCCCAAAAATGGGCTATAGGTTCATTAACCTCCTACATCATCAAATCAAATGAAATCGACATCAAAGTCCTAACCCAAGGCACATCTGAACATCATCGAATTCTAATTGATTATCTCAAATTCTGCATCGGAAAATATTCCTAATTATCCTAATTATCTTTGATTTAATGATTATTTGGCGATAAATCTTATTTATCCTAAAGTTTGATTAATTGAATATTCTCAATATTTAATTAATTAAATTTAATTCTGCCACTTAATTGTTTAATTGAAGTTAATTATATCTATTCCTAAATTGTATTATTTAATTTTGACAATAAATCCAAAATCCTATGAATAAATTGATTAAATTCTTATTTAATTAATTAAAGCAAGTTGTCAATTTTTAATAATATTGTTTTTGAATAAAAGTTTGAAAAATAGTTGATTAACCCATAAACAATTGTTTTATTTTTCAAAATTAGTTAAGTTGGAAATAAATCACTTTATTATTAAATTAATTCATAAATAAAATATGCACAGTTAAAAAAGCAGACAACTATCAATTATCAATTAAAGCTAAACTCTATTTTGAGTTAAACTCTGCTTTTGCATGATTTTGTGAATTAAAACTAAAAATCAACTGAGTGATTTATGGCTTTCTTCCATGCATCCTCAAAGCCCTAGATTTCTATAAATCAAGGCCTCAGCTCTTCATAATTCATCTCATAATTTTGCAAACTTATGTTGGCGAATTACTATCTGGAGAATCGAAGCTTCTTTGCGAATCAATAGCTTTGTGAGATCACCTTTGTTTTCATATCATTTCTTAGTTTAGTTGGCATATCAATTTTCATATAGATTTTAGATTTCATATCCAGATTTTTCATCATATTATTGCATCTAAAAACCAAAAAAAAAGATTAATTTGCATCCATTCCACATCTAGATTTTGCATTCAAATCCTTTATTTAGGTGTCGTCAAGGTCACTGATCTCGGTATAATTTGAGAATACATACTCGCATCTACTAGAAGGCAGTAAATTGCCTGGTTAGTTTAGTTTTTCATTTATTACACGATTTCAATTTCAACTAACCTCTAATGTTTTATTGAAGTGTTATGTTCTACAGATCAGGTACAAAATTCACACACACATCATATACCTTTTTGTGGACAATGTACCTTAAATGTTCTTACATCAATTTTTATGCCACTGTTAGCTTCTAGAATAGATGATGAGCATACGGTGGTTCTACATCTATGTGAAATTTATTTTCGAGAGTTAAAAAATTAGTGATTGTATTCAATTGAGGGTAAGTCCATTGACATATACTTATTCAATATAGTCAAACCACTGACATTACAAGGAGTCTCTAGAAAAATCTTGTGCTGGATAGTTTCAAGAGGACTTGAACTGAAACTATCTATCATCAAATCAACTGTGCAGGTATTTTTTTGAAATCATTTTGTATATCAAATAATATAATACATACTTATATAAAAATTTATATTATAACTTTAATGCTATGCTATTATTAATTAATATTAATATTTAAAAAAATAATTTGTAATATATATTTTAAAATTGAAAAAATACACAACACAATTAATATTAACATAAGAAAAATATAATTTAATATGAAACTTAAAATTGAAAAAAATACTCAATCGAATTAATATTAAGATAAAAAAAATACAATTTAATATAATACAATTTAATATGTAACTTGAAATTGGAAAAACTAGTCCAAATGAAATTTTGAACTAGGCAGGAAATTTTGGATATCCGATTAGGTTTGGTATTTGCTTCGGCATTACCCAACGTGGGTGGTCAACCCTTTAGGCATGTTTCAGGAGATAGTTCTTGATACCGAGACTTCGACCATGTAGCCGACGACTATTTTTTCACCTGAAATTGATGAAATGAAAAGGGTTTCTTAAAGACATTATTAGCTTTCCATCAATATAATTGCTCTCAATTTTTGAGTTCAATAAGTAATTACTACTTATTTTTCAATTGAGTTATCTTTAAAGTCGTAATTGACAAACTGATTGAAAAATAACTATAACTTTCAAACCATTTAACCTTTTTGAAATCTAAAACATGCGTCACATTGTATGATTCAGCTACTATAAGAGAAAAAAAAAATTAAAATTTTGTAAAATTTTGAATTAGTTAAGGTGGTCAGACACGAGAGTTTTTTATTCTGAAAATTTTGTAGCATAAAATTCATAATTAATTATTTATTTGACAAAAATTATAAAAAAATATGCGTCACATCTGGGCACAAGTCTACTACTCATATCTAGAATCTTGGAAAAATATATCATCATTTGATTGTGATTAAGGTGGTTAGACATACACGTACTCTTTATCTTTTCCCTGAAATTTTTCTACCACTGCATTGAAATCTAAAATTTTGAACAATTAGATAAAAAAAATTCAAACAAGGGCTAGTAGTTTAGAAACTACATTCAATTTCCTACAGATTCTATTCTTACAATTTTTTCACATAAGGTTCATAAGATGTTCAACATTTTATGTCAAGTTGACTAACCCTGATTTTTTTATTTTTCATTGCCACTTAAAGCCATAGTTTGGTATACCATGATCTTGCACATACCCTTTATTTTTCTATCTCCAAAGGTATTTCCCTGGTGTCATTAAAGTGAACTAGTCTACTGATAAACTGATTATAGTACAGATTTTGATATGATAAACAGTCTAGGAGATAACATGAATAAAGTTCTAGATGAATATTTTGAAGATTTTAAGGTTAAGATGAATCTACGAGATAGGATTCCCAGTTCCTTAGTAGATAATTATGAAGAGGATATATGTTTTCTTTTGGACACCGACCACACTTTCATAAAGGTTGTGAAGCCTAGAACTAATTGGGTTGCCCCCATGGGATATGAAATGGATATTGATCTTGCCTCCAAATCAATCATGGCTCTTTTAGCCACACCGAAGGACAAGAATACAGAAAGGTTTGGAACCTATGATGAGGTAAAATCTAGAATCAAAGTAGGTCTTGTCATCAGCAAAATAACTAGAAAATCTAGGAAAATGAAGAAAACTTTAAGTGAAAAGTTTGGAGATGAATCTGACTCATTAGACAAGTCATCGATTGAGACTACAACTGAAGTTCAGTTATTGATGCAGGAGCATCCTGGGTGTAAGAGCAATCTTGCATCACCCAAAAATATTTTTATTTTTATATTCAATAAAGGCTATTTTGTGCAGAGCTGCTATTTATGGAAAGTTACTATTTTTGGTAATTTTTGTATGTGCTTAGAATGATCTGATTTCTTTCTTGGAGGTTGATTTTGGTCATATAAGTCTGCCAGTAAAGTTTCATTGCCAGATCAAGTGTATATTGGAAGATATTGAAGATTTTCGATATTGGCAGCAGGGTACAGAAACTTTGAACTCAGTTTTGAAGGCTTTAGATGCCCCGGATGAGGTCAAAAATTTGAGTGACAGGGACTTGCGTGGGTCAAGCCTGTAGAGCACTTCGTGGCATTTTTGAAATGGAGTTATAATAGCTGAGCGGGTCAACTGGTGATGACTTATGGTCTTCGGAAGTTGGGCCACCTGAAATGGTGGAAAATAATTTTTTTCAAAATTTTTGTTTGGGTTTCAAAGGTTATCTTGAGCCGACTATGATGTAATAAAATGTAAAATAAAATAATTCTAAGTTGGTCGGCCTTATTGGCTAAAATTCTGGAACCTTCCCAGGTGGTGGAAAATTGCCTATATAAGGAAGGCTGTATTATTGTCTTAGGCAGTTTAGAATAGTTCTGGGTAATAGTTCGAGGCTTTGTCCTACAGAATATTGTAAGGAAATGCCCATGTGGCTTTGCATATTGTAATTCTGAAAGTTTGTAATTCCACATTTGTGGAGATAATAAGAAGGCAATTTTTCTATTCTTGCATATTATTGTTGTTGTTTCTCTTTTTCTGTTATGTGTTTGTGGTATTAAGGGGAGCACCCTTCATCAGGTGGTATCAGAGCCAGGTTTTCTTGAGTGTGTAAACAGATCACCGACTGTGAGGCAGTTTGCACCAGGACCGTGGCTACGGTTTCAGTGCGCATCGTGAAAATGGCTCTACGAAGGGAACGTGGTGGAAGAGCTGGTGTTGTAACACCTGAGGTTAGAGAGCTGTAGAGACAAGTGCGAGCATTACAAGAAGAGATTCGTAGAGGAATGAATCTTAATGTCAGAGATGAAAGCGAGGATGAAGCTGAAGAAGAATATCAAGAAGGAGAAGCTAAAATTGTGAACCAGGAGGAAGAAATACTTTTTCGGGTGATTTCCAAGATTGGGAAAAGACCTAAGATTGAGGTTCCTACATTTTCTGGAAATCTTAACCCAGAGGAATTGATCGACTAGATCAATGAGTGTGAGGAATATTTTGAGTATGAAGATGTTGAGGATCCTGATAGGGTCGAATTTGCGAAGGCTAGACTGAAAGGTCATGCGAAGATCTGGTGGCAAGAAATTCAATTGGAGTGAAATAGAAGAGGGAAAGATAAAATCATAAGGTGGGATCGGATGGTGGATAAATTGAAGCGACAGTTCATTCCTGTTGATTATGAGCTTAATCTACTAAAGAAAATGCAAAGTTTGAAGCAAGCAGGAAGATCTGTTCAGGAGTATACAGAGGAGTTCTATCGACTTCTCATCATAACAGGCCATGCAGAAGCTGATAAAGAGAAAGTTGCCCGATACCTTAATGGGTTAAGGCCAAGCATTTAGGAGGAGCTGAATCTGATTCGAATGAACAGTATTGAGGAGGCATACCAATTTGCCCTAAAAGTAGAGGAAAAGCTGAACAAGAAGTTCGAGAGCAGACAAAATGGAAGAGGTCGTGGTGGACGATCTGGTGGATGGTCATATGGTGGCCGAAATGAAGATCCGAAAAAGAAGGATGAGGCCAGTAGTAGTCAAAATCAGCGAGGAAATAATTCCAATCGCTTCCAAGATCAGAATAATAGAGATCAGAGAGGAAGAGGAAGAGGACAAGGATCTGGAAGAGGTAGCTTCCATGGAACATGTTTTCACTGTGTAGAAGAAGGTCATAGGGCATTTGAATGTCCTCAGCGCCAAGGTAGAACAGACAAGAGAAATGAAAGCCAGGCCAGAGTTGCACATATAGATGAAGATGCCAGATCATCAAATTCTTAAGATGCTGAGAGAGGAGAAACGTTGATTAACAGAAGAGTCCTGTTGAGTGGTGAGAATGAACCTGAGCAAAGGAGGAGCCTATTTCGCACTAGATGCAAGTGTGAGGGTAAATGCTGTGATGTGATTATCGATAATGGAAGCACTGACAATTTGGTGTCAGAAGAGATGGTGACAAAGTTGAAGCTCAAGAGATAGAAACACCCACATCCATATCAGATTGCCTGGGTGCAGGATGACCACAAGGTCATGGTCAGTGAACAGTGCTTGGTAAAGTTCAAGATCCACGGGTACCAAGATGAGGTACTATGTGATATCATCTCTATGGATGCATGTCATATGTTGTTAGGTAGACCGTGGCAGTTTGACAGATGTGCTGTACATGATGGTCATGCAAATACCTATTCCCTGACAAAGGATAGAGTGCGACATAAGCTAAAACCATTGAAGGAGACTGAAAAAAAGGTATGTGGTAATGCAAGGATAACTTTTGTTGATGGAAGAAATTTCCTAGATGGTATGAGGCATGAGCATGTATGTTTTGCTTTAATTCCAAAAGCTGGTAAAGAGAAAGTAGAAGATGTTCTTGTAGAAATTGCAGATTTGTTGAATGAGTTTCAGGAGATTGTATCCGATAATGTGCCTGATGAATTGCCACCAGTCAGGAAGATCAGTCATCAGATGGACTTGATCCTAGGAGGGAGTTTGCCGAACAAGGTAGCACACAGAATGACACTTGTAGAAAGTGAGGAGTTGAACAGACAAGTACATGAGTTGTTACAGAAAGGATTGATCTATGAGAGTCTGAGTCCCTATGCTGTACCTGTGGTATTAGCACCAAAGAAGAATGGAGAGTGGAGGATGTGTACAGATTCCAGAGCAATAAACAAGATCACAATCAAGTACAGGTTTCCATTGCCACGAATGGATGATATTATGGACTGTTTGAGTGGAGCTGTGTATTTTTCAAAGATAGATCTGAAGAGTGGATATCATCAGATTCGGATCAGAGAAGGAGATGAATGGAAGACTGCCTTCAAGACAAAGGAAGGACTGTATGAGTGGTTAGTCATGTCTTTTGGGCTAACCAATGCACCGAGCACTTTCATGCGGCTCATGAACGAGGTTCTGAAAGAATTTCTGGGTAAGTTTGTCATTGTTTACCTAGATGATATTTTAATCTTTAGCAAGACATTGGATGAGCATATGATGCATATTCGTATGGTATTTGAGAAGTTGAGAAAAGAGAAATTGTTGATTAATTTGAAGAAGTGCAGTTTTGTGAAGAAAGAGTTAGTGTATTTGGGATTTGTAGTTTCAGGAGAAGGTCTAAAAATGGACCTAGAGAAGGTACAGGCTATCCTTGAATGGCCTACTCCAAGGAGTGCTACTAAGGTAAGATCTTTTCATGGTCTAGCTAGCTTTTACAGAAAGTTTATCAAAAATTTTAGTAGTATTTGTGGACCCTTGACTGAAACAATGAGAGGGGATAGAAAAGAGTTTAAGTGGACTAATAGGGCAGAAAAGAGTTTTCAATTGTTGAAACAAAAAGTTACAGAAGAACTTGTTTTAGCACTTCCAGATTTTAATAAAGTGTTTCAAGTAGATTGTGATGCTAGTGGTACTGCAATAGGAGCTGTTATGAGCCAAGAAGGTAAAACTGTTGCTTATTTTAGTGAGAAGTTAAATGATGCCAAGAAGAAATATTCTGTTTATGATCAAGAATTTTATGCTATAGTTCATGCATTAAAGAAGTGGAGAGATTATCTACTTCCTAAGGAGTTTGTTTTGTATATTGATCATCAAGCTTTGCAATATTTGAATAGTCAAGAAAAGTTAAATCAGAGGCATTTGAAATGGGTTGAGTTTTTGCAGAGTTATACATTTGTTTTGAAAGACAGGAGTGGAAAGTCTAATAGGGTTGTAGATGCTCTTAGCAGAAGGTAGCTATTGCTGATAGAAATGTAGATTGAAGTGGTTGGGTTCAAGGAACTCAAGAATTTGTATCCAAAGGATCCTGATTTTGGTGAAGCTTGGAAAGCTTGTACAAAACCTGTTACTCTAGATAGGATGAAATGGTTGGATTTCCTCATCTAGGATGATATGCTATTCAGAGGGAGTCAGTTGTGCATTCCACAAAGTTCTATGAGGGAGAATCTCATCAAGGAGAAGCATAGCGGAGGATTGGCTAGACATTTTGGTCGTGACAAAACCCTTGGTTTGGTTAGTGAGAATTATTATTGGCCACAGTTGTAGCAAGATGTGAAGAAGTTTGTACAGAGTTGTAGAGTATGTCAGATGGTGAAAGGAGTGAAGCAGAATACAGGGTTGTATCAGCCATTGCCTATACTAGAGAAGCCTTGGGAGGATATCAGTATGGACTTTGTTCTTGGTTTACCGAGGACACAGCGGGGACATGATTAAATTTTTGTAGTAGTTGACGGATTTTCGAAGATGGCACATTTCATTCCCTGTAAGAAGACTAATGATGCTGTTCATGTAGCAGAATTGTTTTTCAGAGAAGTAGTGAGACTTCATGGTTTTCCAAAGACCATAGTTTCAGATCGGGACATTAAGTTTGTTGGATATTTCTGGCGTACATTGTGGAAGAAGTTGAAGACAAATTTGAAGTTTAGTTCATCACATCATCCACAAACTGATGGACAGACAGAGGTGGTGAATAGGAGCTTGGAAAATTTGCTGAGATGTTTGGTTGGAGATAAGCCAACAGGATGGGATTTGATTTTACCAGAGGCAGAATTTGCATACAATAATTCTCTCAATAGAAGCATTGGTAAATCACCATTCCAGATTGTATATGGAAGTAGGCCAAGAAATGCATCTGAGTTGAGAAAGATAGATAAAGGAGAAATAAGTAGTGCTGAGGCTGAGGATTTTGCAGAACATTTCAAGAACCTCCATGGGGAGGTGAGGAAGCATATTACCAAGATGAACGCACAGTATAAGGCTAAAGTAGATGAGAAAAGGAGGTATAAGGAATTTCAGGTTGGTGATGAAGTCATGGTTCATTTGTGGAAGGAGCAGTTTCCAGTTGGTACATATAACAAGTTAAAAATGAAGAAGTTTAAACCATGTAAGATATTGAAGAAGCATGATTCAGGGAATGCATATGAGATAGAATTGCCTAGTGAGCTGAATATTTCACCAGTGTTCAACATTTCAGATCTGACAGAGTATCATGAAGGAGGTGTTGAAGATGAGATCATAGCAGCACAGTGGAGTATTCCAGCAACTAGTTCAGACACTAAGGAGATCGAAGATATACTGGACAGTCATGTTGGCAGAAGCACAAGGAACATGACATATGAAGAATATCTGGTCAAATGGAAAGGATGACCTATTGAAGATTCATCATGGCTAACAAAGGAGGAGGTTAACCGTCTTGGTTTTCCTCTGCACACCTGAGTCGTGACAGGGTCACTTCTCAAACTACCCTGGGTGTCTGATGCAGGAGGATCCTGGGTGTAAGAGCAATCTTGCATCACCCAAAAATATTTCTATTTTTGTATTCAATAAGGGCTATTTTGTGCAGAGCTGCTATTTATGGAAAGTTACTATTTTTGGTAATTTTTGTATGTGCTCAGAATGATCTGATTTCTTTCTTGAGGTTGATTTTGGTCATATAAGTCTGCCAGTAAAGTTTCATTGCCAGATCAAGTGTATATTGGAAGATATTGAAGATTTTCAGTATTGGCAGCAGGGTACAGAAACTTTGAACTCAGTTTTGAAGGCTTTAGATGCCCTGGATGAGGTCAAAAATTTGAGTTACAGGTGCTTGCACGGGTCAAGCCTGTAGAGCGCTTCGTGGCGTTTCTGAAATGAGGTTATAATAGCTGAGCGGGTCAACTGGTGATGACTTATGGTCTTCGGAAGTTGGGCCACCTGAAATGGCGGAAAATAATTTTCTTCAAAATTTTTGTTTGGGTTTCAAAGGTTATCTTGAGCTAACTATGATATAATAAAATGTAAAATAAAATAATTCTAAGTTGGTCGGCCTTATTGGCTAAAATTCTGGAACCTTCCCAGGCGGTGGAAAATTGCCTATATAAGGAAGGCTGTATTATTGTCTTAGGTAGTTCAGAATAGTTCTGGGTAATAGTTTGAGGCTTTGTCCTACAGAATATTGTAAGGAAATGCCCATGTGGCTTTGCATATTGTAATTCTGAAAGTTTGTAATTCCACATTTGTGGAGATAATAAGAAGCCAATTTTTCTGTTCTTGCATATTATTGTTGATGTTTTTCTTTTTCTGTTATGTGTTTGTGGTATTAAGGGGAGCACCCTTCATCAGGTGGTATCAGAGCCAGGTTTTCTTGAGTGTGTAAACAGATCACCGACTGTGAGGTAGTTTGCACCAGGACTGTGGCTAGGGTTTCAGTGCGCATCGCGAAAATGCCTCCAGGAAGGGAACGTGGTGGAAGAGCTGGTGTTATAACACCTGAGATTAGAGAGCTGCAGAGACAATCGCGAGCATTACAAGAAGAGATTCGTAGAGGAATGAATCTTAATGTCAAAGATGAAAGCGAGGATGAAGCCGAAGAAGAATATCAAGAAGGAGAAGCTGAAATTGTGAACTAGGAGGAAGAAAGACTTTTTCGAGCGATTTTCAAGATTGGGAAAAGACCTAAGATTGAGGTTCCTACATTTTCTGGAAATTTTAACCCAAAGGAATTGATCAACTGGATCAATGAGTGTGAGGAATATTTTAAGTATGAAGATGTTGAGGATCCTGATAGGGTCAAATTTGCGAAGGCCAAACTGAAAGGTCATGCGAAGATCTGGTGGCAAAAAATTCAATTGGAGCGAAATAAAAGAGGGAAAGATAAAATCACAAGATGGGATCGGATGGTGGATAAATTGAAGCGACAGTTCATTTTTGTTGATTATGAGCTTGATCTACTAAAGAAAATGCAAAGTTTGAAGCAAGCAGGAAGATCTGTTCACGAGTATACAGAGTAGTTCTATCGACTTCTCATCAGAACAGGCCATGCAGAAGCTGATAAAGAGAAAGTTTCCCGATACCTTAATGGGTTAAGGCCAAGCATTCAGGAGGAGTTGAATCTGGTTCGAATGAACAGTATTTAGGAGGCATACCAATTTGCCCTAAAAGTAGAGGAAAAGCTGAACAAGAAGTTCGAGAGCAGACAAAATGGAAGAGGTCGCGGTGGACGATCTGGTGGACGGTCATATGGTGGCCGAAATGAAGATCTGAAAAAGAAGGATGAGGCCAGTAGCAGTCAAAATCAATGAGAAAATAATTCCAATCGCTTCCAGGATTAGAATAATAGAGATCAGAGAGGAAGAAGAAGAGGACAAGGATCTGGAAGAGGTGGCTTCCGTGGAACATGTTTTCACTGTGGAGAAGAAGGTCATAGGGCATTTGAATGTCCTCAGCGCCAAGGTAGAACAGACAGGAGAAATGAAGGCCAGGCCAGAGTTGCACATATAGATGAAGATGCCAGATCATCAAATTCTGAAGATGCTGAGAGAGGAGAAACATTGATTAACAGAAGAGTCTTGTTGAGTGGTGAGAATGAACCTGAGCAAAGGAGGAGCCTGTTTCGCACTAGATGCAAGTGTGAGGGTAAATGCTATAATGTGATTATCGATAGTGGAAGCACTGACAATTTGGTGTCAGAAGAGATGGTTACAAAGTTGAAGCTCAAGAGATAGAAACACCTACATCCATATCAGATTGCCTGGGTGCAGGATGACCACAAGGTCATGGTCAGTGAACAGTGCCTGGTAAAGTTCAAGATCGGCGGGTACCAAGATGAGGTACTATGTGATATCATCTCTATGGATGCATGTCATATGTTGTTAGGTAGACCGTGGCAGTTTGACAGATGTGTTGTACATGATGGTCGTGTGAATACCTATTCCCTGACAAAGGATGGAGTGCGACATAAGATAAACCATTGAAGGAGACTGAAGAAAAGGTATGTGGTAATGCAAGGATAACTTTTGTTGATGGAAGAAATTTTCTAGATGGTATGAGGCATGAGCATGTATGTTTTGCTTTAATTCCAAAAGCTGGTAAAGAGAAAGTAGAAGATGTTCCTGTAGAAGTTGCAGATTTGTTGAATGAGTTTCAAGAGATTGTATCCGATAACGTGCCTGATGGATTGCCACCAGTCAGGAAGATCACTCATCAGATGGACTTGATCCCAGGAGCGAGTTTGCCGAACAAGGTAGCACACAGAATGACACCTGCAAAAAGTGAGGAGTTGAACAAATAAGTACATGAGTTGTGACAGAAAGGATTGATCCGTGAGAGTCTGAGTCCCTGTACTGTACCTGCGGTATTAGCACCAAAGAAGAATGGAGAGTGGAGGATGTGTACAGATTCCAAAGCAATAAACAAGATCACAATCAAGTACAAGTTTCCATTGCCACAAATGGATGATATTATGGACTGTTTGAGTGGAGCTGTGTATTTCTCAAAGATAGATCTGAAGAGTGGATATCATCAGATTCGGATCAGAGAAGGAGATGAATGGAAGATTGCCTTCAAGACAAAGGAAGGACTGTATGAGTGGTTAGTCATGCCTTTTGGGCTAACCAATGCACCAAGAACTTTCATGCGGCTCATGAACGAGGTTCTGAAAGAATTTCTAGGTAAGTTTGTCATTGTTTACCTAGATGATATTTTGATCTTTAGCAAGACATTGGATGAGCATATGATGCATATTCGTATGGTATTTGAGAAGTTGAGAAAAGAGAAATTGTTGATTAATTTGAAGAAGTGTAGTTCTGTGAAGAAAGATTAGTGTATTTGGGATTTGTAGTTTCAGGAGAAGGTCTAAAAATGGACCCAGAGAAGGTACAGGCTATACTTGAATGGCCTACTCCACGGAGTGCTACTGAGGTAAGATCTTTTCATGGTCTAGCTAGCTTTTACAGAAAGTTTATCAGAAATTTTAGTAGTATTTGTGGACCCTTGACTGAAACAATGAGAGAGGATAGAAAAGAGTTTAAGTGGACTAATGGGGCAGAAAAGAGTTTTCAATTGTTGAAACAAAAAGTTACAGAAGAACCTGTTTTAGCACTTCCAGATTTTAATAAGGTGTTTCAAGTAGATTGTGATGCTAGTGGTACTGCAATAGGAGCTGTTATGAGCCAAGAAGGTAAACCTGTTGCTTATTTTAGTGAGAAGTTAAATGATGCCAAGAAGAAATATTCTGTTTATGATCAAGAATTTTATGCTATAGTTCAGGCATTAAAGAAGTGGAGACATTATCTACTTCCTAAGGAGTTTGTTTTGTATACTGATCATCAAGCTTTGCAATATTTGAATAGTCAAGGAAAGTTGAATCAGAGGCATTTGAAATGGGTTGAGTTTTTGCAGAGTTATACATTTGTTTTGAAACACAGGAGTGGAAAGTCTAATAGGGTTGCAGATGCTCTTAGCAGAAGATAACTATTGCTGATAGAAATGCAGATTGAAGTGGTTGGGTTCAAGGAACTCAAGAATTTGTATCTAAAGGATCCTGATTTTGGTGAAGCTTGGAAAGCTTGTACAGAACCTATTACTCTAGACAGGACGAAATGGTTGGATTTCCTCATCCAGGATGATATGCTATTCAGAAGGAGTCAGTTGTGTATTCCACGAAGTTCTATGAGGGAGAATCTCATCAAGGAGAAACATAGCGAAGGATTGGCTGGATATTTTGGTCGTGACAAAACCCTTGGTTTGGTTAGTGAGAATTATTATTGGCCACAGTTGCAGCAAGATGTGAAGAAGTTTGTATAGAGTTGTAGAGTATGTCAGATGGAGAAAGGAGTGAAGCAGAATACAGAGTTGTATCAGCCATTGCCTATACCAGAGAAGCCTTGGGAGCATATCAGTATGGACTTTGTTCTTGGTTTACCGAGGACACAGCGGGGACATGATTCAATTTTTGTAGTAGTTGATGGATTTTCGAAGATGGCACATTTCATTCCCTGTAAGAAGACTAATGATGCTGATCATGTAGCAGAATTATTTTTCAGAGAAGTAGTGAGACTTCATGGTTTGCCAAAGACCATAATTTTAGATCGGGACACTAAGTTTGTTGGATATTTCTGGCGTACATTGTGGAAGAAGTTGAAGATAGATTTGAAGTTTAGTTCATCACATCATCCACAGACTAATGGACAGACAGAGGTGGTGAATAGGAGCTTGGGAAATTTGCTGAGATGTTTGGTTGGAGATAAGCCAACAGGATGGGATTTGATTTTACCAGAGGCAGAATTTGCATACAATAATTCTCTCAATAAAAGCACTCGTAAATCACCATTCCAGATTGTATATGGAAGTAGTCCAAGAAATGCATCTGAGTTGAGAAAGATAGATAAAGGAGAAATAAGTAGTGCTGAGGCTGAGGATTTTGCAGAACATTTCAAGAACATCCATGGAGAGGTGAGGAAGCATATTACCAAGATGAACGCACAGTATAAGGCTAAGGCAGATGAGAAAAGGAGGTATAATAAATTTCAAGTTGGTGATGAAGTCATGGTTTATTTGCAAAAGAAGCGGTTTCCAGTTGGTACATATAACAAGTTGAAAATGAAGAAGTTTGGACCATGTAAGATATTGAAGAAGCATGATTCAGGGAATGCATATGAGGTAGAATTGCCTAGTGAGCTGAATATTTCACCAGTGTTCAACATTTCAGATCTGACAGAGTATCATGAAGGAGGTGTTGAAGATGAGATCAGAGCAGCACAGTGGAGTATTCCAGCAACTAGTTCAGACACTAAGGAGATCGAAGATATACTGGACAGTCATGTTGGCAAAAGCACAAGGAACATGACATATGAATAATATCTGGTCAAATGGAAAGGATGACCTATTGAAGATTCATCATGGCTAACAAAGGAGGAGGTTAACCGTTTTGGTTTTCCTCTGCACACCTGAGTCATGACAGGGTCACTTCTCAAACTACCCTAGGTGTCTGATGCAGGAGCATCCTGGGTGTAAGAGCAATCTTGCATCACCCAAAAATATTTTTGTTTTTGTATTCAATAAGGGCTATTTTGTGCAGAGCTTCTATTTATGGAAAGTTACTATTTTTGGTAATTTTTGTATGTGCTCAGAATGATCTGATTTCTTTCTTGGAGGTTGATTTTGGTCATATAAGTCTGCCAGTAAAGTTTCATTGCCAGATCAAGTGTATATTGGAAGATATTGAAGATTTTTGGTATTGGCAGCAGGGTACAGAAACTTTGAACTCAATTTTGAAGGCTTTAGAGGCCCTAGATGAGGTCAAAAATTTGAGTGACGGGTGCTTGCGCAAGTTAGGCCTGTAGAGCGCTTTGTGGCATTTCCGAAATGGGGTTATAATAGCCGAGCGGGTCAACTGGTGATGACTTATGGTCTTCGGAAGTTGGGCCACCTGAAATGGCAGAAAATGATTTTCTTCAAAATTTTTGTTTGGGTTTCAAAGGTTATCTTGAGCCGACTATGATGTAATAAAATGTAAAATAAAATAATTCTAAGTTGGTCGGCCTTATTGGCTAAAATTCTGGAACCTTCCCAGGCGGTGAAAAATTGCCTCTATAAGGAAGGTTGTATTATTGTCTTAGGCAGTTCAGAATAGTTTTGGGTAATAGGTCGAGGCTTTATCCTATAGAATATTGTAAGGAAATGCCCATGTGGCTTTGCATATTGTAATTCTGAAAGTTTGTAATTCCACATTTGTGGAGATAATAAGAAGCCAATTTTTTTGTTCTTGCATATTATTGTTGTTGTTTCTCTTTTTCTGTTATGTGTTTGTGGTATTAAGGGGAGCACCCTTCATCAAGTGGTATCAGAGCCAGGTTTTCTTGAGTGTGTAAACAGATCACCGAGTGTGAGGTAGTTTGCACCAGGACCGTGGTTAGGGTTTCAGCGCGCATCACGAAAATGCCTCCACGAAGGGAACATGGTGGAAGAGCTGGTGTTGTAACACCTGAGGTTAGAGAGCTGCAGAGACAAGTGCGAGCATTACAAGAAGAGATTCGTAGAGGAATGAATCTTAATGTCAGAGATGAAAGCAAGGATGAAGCTGAAGAAGAATATCAAGAAGGAGAAGCTGAAATTGTGAACCAGGAGGAAGAAAGACTTTTTCGGGCAATTTCCAAGATTGGGAAAAGACCTAAGATTAAGGTTCCTACATTTTCTGGAAATCTTAACCCAGAGGAATTGATCGACTGGATCAATGAGTATGAGAAATATTTCAAGTATAAAGATGTTGAGGATCCTGATAGGGTCAAATTTGCGAAGGCCAGACTGAAAGGTCATGCGAAGATCTGGTGGCAAGAAATTCAATTGGAGTGAAATAGAAGAGGGAAAGATAAAATCATAAGGTGGGATCGGATGGTGGATAAATTGAAGTGACAGTTCACTCCTGTTGATTATGAGCTTAATCTACTAAAGAAAATGCAAAGTTTGAAGCAAGCAGGAAGATCTGTTCAAGAGTATACAGAGGAGTTCTATCGACTTCTCATCAGAACAGGCCATGCAGAAGCTGATAAAGAGAAAGTTGCCCGA
Organism: Chamaecyparis obtusa; assembly: GCA_027943335.1. NCBI lineage: Eukaryota > Viridiplantae > Streptophyta > Pinopsida > Cupressales > Cupressaceae > Chamaecyparis > Chamaecyparis obtusa. Next base: position 298,180 of record BSBK01008729.1, on the reverse strand, counting down.
TACCTTAATGGGTTAAGGCCAAGCATTTAGGAGGAACTGAATCTGGTTCGAATGAACAGTATTGAGGAGGCATACCAATTTGCCCTAAAAGTAGAGGAAAAGCTGAACAAGAAGTTCGAGAGTAGACAAAATGGAAGAGGTCGCAGTGGATGATCTGGTGGACGGTCATATGGTGGCCGAAATGAAGATCCGAAAAAGAAGGATGAGGCCAGTAGTAGTCAAAATCAGCGAGGAAATAATTCCAATCGCTTCCAAGATCAGAATAATAGAGATCAAAGAGGAAGAGGAAGAGGACAAGGATCTGGAAGAGGTGGCTTCCGTGGAACATGTTTTCACTGTGGAGAAGAAGGTCATAGGGCATTTGAATGTCCTCAGCCCCAAGGCAGAACAGACAGGAGAAATGAAGGCCAGGCCAGAGTTGCACATATAGATGAAGATGCCAGATCATCAAATTTTGAAGATGCTGAGAGAGGAGAAACGTTGATTAATAGAAGAGTCCTGTTGAGTGGTGAGAATGAACCTGAGCAAAGGAGGAGCCTGTTTCGCACTAGATGCAAGTGTGAGGGTAAATGCTGTGATGTGATTATCGATAGTGGAAGCACTGACAATTTGGTGTCAGAAGAGATGGTGACAAAGTTGAAGCTCAAGAGACAGAAACACCCACATCCATATCAGATTGCCTGGGTGCAGGATGACCACAAGGTCATGGTCAGTGAACAGTGCCTGGTAAAGTTCAAGATCAGCGGGTACCAAGATGAGGTACTATGTGATATCATCTCTATGGATGCATGTCATATGTTGTTAGGTAGACCGTGGCAGTTTGACAGATGTGCTGTACATGATGGTCGTGTGAATACCTATTCCCTGACAAAGGATGGAGTGTGACATAAGCTAAAACTATTGAATGAGACTAAAGAAAAGGTATGTGGTAATGCAAAGATAACTTTTGTTGATGGAAGAAATTTCCTAGATGGTATGAGGCATGAGCATGTATGTTTTGCTTTAATTCCAAAAGCTGGTAAAGAGAAAGTAGAAGATGTTCCTGTAGAAGTTGCAGATTTGTTGAATGAGTTTCAGGAGATTGTATCCGATAACGTGCCTGATGGATTGCCACCAGTCAGGAAGATCAGTCATCAGATGGACTTGATCCCAAGAGCGAGTTTGCCAAACAAGGCAGCACACAGAATGACACCTGTAGAAAGTGAGGAGTTGAACAGACAAGTACATGAGTTGTTACAGAAAGGATTGATCCGTGAGAGTCTGAGTCCCTGTGCTGTACCTGCGATATTAGCACCAAAGAAGAATGGAGAGTGGAGGATGTGTACAGATTCCAGAGCAATAAACAAGATCACAATCAAGTACAGGTTTCCATTGTCACGAATGGATGATATTATGGACTGTTTGAGTGGAGGTGTGTATTTCTCAAAGATAGATCTGAAGAGTGGATATCATCAGATTCAGATTAGAGAAGGAGATGAATGGAAGACTGCCTTCAAGACAAAGGAAGGACTGTATGAGTGGTTAGTCATGCCTTTTGGGCTAACCAATGCACCAAGCACTTTCATGCGGCTCATGAATGAGGTTCTGAAAGAATTTCTGGGTAAGTTTGTCATTGTTTACCTAGATGATATTTTGATCTTTAGCAAGACATTGGATGAGCATATGATGCATATTCGTATGGTATTTGAGAAGTTGAGAAAAGAGAAATTGTTGATTAATTTGAAGAAGTGTAGTTCTGTGAAGAAAGAGTTAGTGTATTTGGGATTTGTAGTTTCAGGAGAATGGCCTACTCCAGGGAGTGCTACTAAGGTAAGATCTTTTCATGGTCTAGCTAGCTTTTACAGAAAGTTTATCAGAAATTTTAGTAGTATTTGTGGACCCTTGACTGAAACAATGAGAGCGGATAGAAAAGAGTTTAAGTGGACTAATGGGGTAGAAAAGAGTTTTCAATTGTTGAAACAAAAAGTTACAGAAGAACCTGTTTTAGCACTTCCAGATTTTAATAAGGTGTTTCAAGTAGATTGTGATGCTAGCGGTACTGCAATAGGAGCTGTTATGAGCCAAGAAGGTAAACCTGTTGCTTATTTTAGTGAGAAGTTAAATGATGCCAAGAAGAAATATTCTATTTATGATCAAGAATTTTATGCTATAGTTTAGGCATTAAAGAAGTGGAGACATTATCTACTTCCTAAGGAGTTTGTTTTGTATACTGATCATCAAGCTTTGCAATATTTGAATAGTCAAGGAAAGTTGAATCAGAGGCATTTGAAATGGGTTGAGTTTTTGCAGAGTTATACATTTGTTTTGAAACACAGGAGTGGAAAGTCTAATAGGGTTGCAGATGCTCTTAGCAGAACGCAACTATTGCTGATAGAAATGCAGATTGAAGTGGTTGGGTTCAAAGAACTCAAGAATTTGTATCCAGAGGACCCTGATTTTGGTGAAGCTTGGAAAGCTTGTACAGAACCTGTTACTCTAGACAGGATGAAATGGTTGGATTTCCTCATCTAGGATGATATGCTATTCAGAGGGAGTCAGTTGTGCATTCCACAAAGTTCTATGAGGGAGAATCTCATCAAGGAGAAGCATAGCGGAGGATTGGCTGGACATTTTGGTCGTGACAAAACCCTTGGTTTGGTTAGTGAGAATTATTATTGGCCACAGTTGCAGCAAGATGTGAAGAAGTTTGTACAGAGTTGTAGAGTATGTCAGATGGCGAAAGGAGTGAAGAAGAATACAAGGTTGTATTAGCCATTGCCTATACCAGAGAAGCCTTGGGAGGATATCAGTATGGACTTTGTTCTTGGTTTACCGAGGACACAGCGGGGACATGATTCAATTTTTGTAGTAGTTGACGGATTTTCGAAGATGGCACATTTCATTCCCTGTAAGAAGACTAATGATGCTGTTCATGTAGCAGAATTGTTTTTCAGAGAAGTAGTGAGACTTCATGGTTTGCCAAAGACCATAGTTTCAGATCGGGACACTAAGTTTGTTGGATATTTCTGGCGTACATTGTGGAAGAAGTTGAAGACAGATTTGAAGTTTAGTTCATCACATCATCCACAGACTGATGGACAGACAGAGGTGGTGAATAGGAGCTTGGGAAATTTGCTGAGATGTTTGGTTGGAGATAAGCCAACAGGATGGGATTTGATTTTACCACAGGCAGAATTTGCATACAATAATTCTGTCAATAGAAGCACTGGTAAATCACCATTTCAGATTTTATATGGAAGTAGTCCAAGAAATGCATCTAAGTTGAGAAAGATAGATAAAGGAGAAATAAGTTGTGCTGAGGCTGAGGATTTTGCAGAACATTTGAAGAATATCCATTGGGAGGTGAGGAAGCATATTACCAAGATGAACGCACAGTATAAGGCTAAGGCAGATGAGAAAAGGAGGTATAAGGAATTTCAGGTTGGTGATGAAGTCATGGTTCATTTGCGGAAGGAGCGGTTTCCAGTTGGTACATATAACAAGTTGAAAATGAAGAAGTTTGGACCATGTAAGATATTGAAGAAGCATGATTCAGGGAATGCATATGAGGTAGAATTGCCTAGTGAGCTGAATATTTCACCAGTGTTCAACATTTCAGATCTGACAGAGTATCATGAAGGAGGTGTTGAAGATGAGATCATAGCAGCACAGTGGAGTATTCCAGCAACTAGTTCAGACACTAAGGAGATCGAAGATATACTGGACAGTCATGTTGGCAAAAGCACAAGGAACATGACATATGAATAATATCTGGTCAAATGGAAAGGATGACCTATTGAAGATTCATCATGGCTAACAAAGGAGGAGGTTAACCGTTTTGGTTTTCCTCTGCACACCTGAGTCATGACAGGGTCACTTCTCAAACTACCCTAGGTGTCTGATGCAGGAGCATCCTGGGTGTAAGAGCAATCTTGCATCACCCAAAAATATTTTTGTTTTTGTATTCAATAAGGGCTATTTTGTGCAGAGCTTCTATTTATGAAAAGTTACTATTTTTGGTAATTTTTGTATGTGCTCAGAATGATCTGATTTCTTTCTTGGAGGTTGATTTTGGTCATATAAGTCTGCCAGTAAAGTTTCATTGCCAGATCAATTGTATATTGGAAGATATTGAAGATTTTTGATATTGGCAGCAGGGTACAGAAACTTTGAACTCAATTTTGAAGGCTTTAGAGGCCCCAAATGAGGTCAAAAATTTGAGTGACGGGTGCTTGCGCAAGTTAGGCCTGTAGAGCGCTTCGTGGCATTTCCGAAATGGGGTTATAATAGCCGAGCGGGTCAACTGGTGATGACTTATGGTCTTCGGAAGTTGGGCCACCTGAAATGGCAGAAAATGATTTTCTTCAAAATTTTTGTTTGGGTTTCAAAGGTTATCTTGAGCCGACTATGATGTAATAAAATGTAAAATAAAATAATTCTAAGTTGGTCGGCCTTATTGGCTAAAATTCTGGAACCTTCCCAGGCGGTGGAAAATTGCCTATATAAGGAAGGTTGTATTATTGTCTTAAGCAGTTCATAATAGTTATGGGTAATAGTTCGAGGCTTTGTCCTATAGAATATTGTAAGGAAATGCCCATGTGGCTTTGCATATTGTAATTCTGAAAGTTTGTAATTTCACATTTGTGGAGATAATAAGAAGCCAATTTTTCTGTTCTTGCATATTATTGTTGTTGTTTCTCTTTTTCTGTTATGTGTTTGTGGTATTAAGGGGAGCACCCTTCATCAGTTATCATTGACTAACAAACCACATGACAATGAAGAAACCAAGTCTGACAATGAGAAAGATTCCATACCGGTTTCCCCCACTCAAACTCCAAAGAAGAAGCAGTCACCAATGTAGTCAAGAGCTCAAACAAGGTCAATTACTGTAGCTTCATCACCTTTGAAAAAGAGAGTTGTAAAGATTTCTAAACCTAAGGCTGCCATACCAACAAAGAATTACTCTAAAAGAGGAACTAAGGGAACAGTTGCACCAAAGAAAAGGAGAAGACTCATAAGAGGTAAGGAAGACCTTGAGGAAGAGAAAAATGAAAATGAACAATTCAAGGTGGTCAACAACAAGGAAAGATCAATTGATGAGGTTGTTGCAGACATAATTGAGAATGGAGATCTTACAGATCTGGAACTCAGTCGGTTTGACATGTCTACCGAAGACCAAAATCAAATTGAGGAAGCAGTTATTCAGATGATGATATGCTTAAGAAAAGTTCCATTAGAATTTTCTACACAACTTCCAGAGGCATTAGAAGAAAGAATAAATAAAAAATGGACCTATGCCTTGGATACTGAGAAGAAAATGAGGGAACAAGCCCTAGTTTCAGTAGCACAAAATTTATCTCTTGATGAAATTAATGATTTTATGGACACATACATAAGAGATTCAAAGTAAAAGGTCAGGCTATGAAAGTTTTAGATGAAAATTTGGAAGATATTGATGAGTCTAGTCAACTCATCTAGACATCAATTTTTGTAGCTAGAGAGCAAGCTAAGAAAAATGCATTTCTAAATTTGTCTAAGAAGAGATAGAGGTCAAAAGGAAAAGGTATATACATTGATGATAATGTAGCAAAGAATACAAAATAATCAGGTGTATCATTTACAACTCTTGTAAATGAAGTTATTACTATTTCATAGGATTCACCGGATCTAGTAGAGATCCAAGTTAAGGAGAAAAATGATGATGATGTACTCATTGAGGACATTACAAATAGTGATCCTGATGACATGGATGATGATGAGGATATAAATGTAGCAAGAGAAACAAATCAAGATGAAGATATTTCTACCAAGCCTTCCATCACATCATTACCAGGTGAGCTTCCTATACTTGTAGAAGTTGTTGAAGTAATAACAAAGGAACAATCTGAAGGCTCAAACCCTGAGCAACCAATGGATACTATAGGGGAAAAAAGCACCGAAACACTTGTAGAAACAAACAAGCCTAAATAAAAAGAGGCAAATGAAGAAAAAACAAAGGAACAAGAAGACCCCAAAGCAACCGAGGCTACCCCACCTAACACAACATCAGAGGCTCCATCTTAGTCAACCAACATGCTAGTTATCGAGAAGTATAAAAAGGAAGATAATGTGTCAACTGGGTAGAACACACCAAAGGTAGAAGAAAAAGCTATTGTTCTAATTGCAAAGATATCACTTCAAGAGCTTGAGAAGAAGAAGAAAAGAAAAGGAAAAGATCTGGTCACCTTAGAGGAAGTTATTGTCATACCAGATTGTGACCTGAGGACCATAAGCCCCAAGGAACTAAGAAAATATGGGGAACTATGCACAAGGAAGGAAACACAAGAGAAATTGAGACAAGAAAGAAAGAGAAATGAGATACTTGAAAATTTAAGAGATATCTTACAACAAGTCATGCCAAAGGTACATATTAATGAGGATAATCCTATCATGGTCCAAGTTGCCACACTTTCTGAAGAAATAAATGCCCCAGATGTTGATGCTGAAAAGAGAATAGAAGAAAGGGCAGAATAAAAAATTCAAGACAAGCTAGCAACAAGGATTAGCCAAGAAGTGGCAATCAACAAGGTAAAATTAGCTAAGGTAATCACTGAGATCACATCTATCACTTAGTTAATAAGTCAAATTTTACTGAAGCTATGCATTGTGGAAACATTCACTGCTGAGATCAATGAAAAGATTAAATAGCTTGATAATGAAATCAAAGCCAATGCACAAGAAGCTATAACCAAGCGACAAGATTTTGCAAAGAACATCGTAAGAGTTCAAGAACTCAGGTGGTTAATAGGAGATCTCAGGAAGCAAGAAGAAAGAACAAGTGGTCAGGTCACTAAATTACAAATCAAGCTCCTACCCTACCTGAAATTTTTTGAGAAACACTTGTTGCAACACCAGAAATTTATGTGTTGGAAAATATCTTTGACATGCATGCACAAGTCTATCTTGAGCACATTTCTCTCACCAACTTGAAAGAGGAATGGGCAAACCTCTTGGATTCACTAAAGAAAACCCATCAGCACATTTTTGACAAGCTGTAAGTATACATTTTTGTACTTGGCATTAATATCAAAAAAGGGGATAGTAATGTATATGCCAAATATGTAATTAGATGCTAAGTATATTACACACTAATAGGAGCATGGACCGAGGGGGATTATAGAAATTTTTTGTTTGATAAGAATCTATGTATATGGCAGAGATATAATTTTTGAGACATAAGGTCTATATACATTTAAGGTTTTGATACTGATGCCAAAGGGGGAGATTGTTATCTCTATTTGAGCATTAAAGATTTTCATTAGTATCAAAGGTCATTCAGTTAGTTACCTATGCTATTCAGTCAATAAATAAAAGTACTTCAAGCTACTCATGCTAATCGGTCAACTACACAAGCCTTCACACCGAGTTGAATTAAGGCATATCGAACACAAAATGATATTAGTTCATATCGAGCACCAGAGCAATTTTACCGAGCATCAGTGTACAATGATACCGAGCATCAGTAAACACTGAGCAAACTAGACACTGAGTGCCAGGATATTACTGAGTAGTATATATAGTATTTATTGAGTATCATAGAAAATGGCATAGAAATCAAGAAAGACACATTTATCTAAGTAAATGATTACAACAAAATCACAAAATATTTTTCCAAGATCGAGGATCATTTATTGTAAGATTCCATCATTAATTGCGATGATGATCTTTATGTATTTGCTAGATCTAGGTTATTTTTGTACACCATAGATCTTAGGGTTTTCTCTAAGATATTGTAACCTAAGTTTTGTTAAGCAGCAAAAGCAGCAAGCTATATAATTTTATTTTCATATCATTTTGAATATACTGAGAGGAGAAGAAGCTTGACAAGGAAGTTAGAACAAGAAAAGAAGTTCTTGAAGCATTAGCCAACTTCAAGATATTAGTTATCAGACAGGGCAAAACAAAATGTAGAGTTATTCAGATTAAGTAGAATCAAAAGGCTACCGAGTAGTTCAGAGCGGAGATCTTCACAGAAAAGGTGATATCTATTCAGTACTTCATAGATCTATAATTAGACAAGATTGAGTTGTCATTAGTAGATATATCCTATTATTTTATAACCATTGTAATAGAGTTTTGGTAAATATCCTAACAGAATAGACCTAATAGTCTTTTTGTAAATCTCTTAATCGAGTGCACACTCAAGTAGTGTTGCTAAAATCCTATAGCTAGGTAGATCTAATCGATCTGAAATGTTACTCCTAACAGGGTAAGATCACCAAAAGTGATCACCATTTGTAGGGCCTTAACAAGCAAACCTTTTCTATTTTCACTAGTAAAGAATTTGTGGGTGTCATCCCCACCGTATTTTTTACCTTCTAACAAGGGTTTCTGCATTACCAAAATACTTGTGTTATGGGACTGATTTATTTTTGATTTCATGTTATTTACCTTTGATAGTTAAATGAATGAATGATGCATGCAATTGATTGAAGTTATAGTTGAAGTTTACTACTGTTTATTGCTTAAGGTTTAAGAGAGAAATTTTTTGTGGGCACTGATTCACCCCTCCCCTCTTAGTACCCTATCTCTCCAATCCAATAGTTCTTCCTCGATTTCATCTTCACTAACATCTCCAAGATGTCTTCCTCTGTGTTGGGTTGTTTCAACAACTTCTAACCTAGTAGCAAGTTGTCTCAACATATCTGCCAATCTTGGATCCACTTCTTGCCTCCCATGAACCATCTTGAAACCCTTTGCAATTGTAGATCAGATCACAATCTTCTACCACACAAAAAATACCAATTAGGGTTTAACAAGAAGGAACCCTCAAACCTAGATTTGAAAACCTATATCCAGATTTTAACCTTCACTTTGATACCACCTAATGCAAGGGAGGATGGGGAGAGGGGCCGAAGGCACACCCTAACTAGATCCACCTTGCAGAGATCACATGCAGAAGCAACAAACACACAAGTGAGAGAGAGAATGTAGATAACTTAAATCATAAATTTACTTCAATTGATTCATACATGTCAGGCTGTAAGGCCTTCCTAGTTCAAGCCAAATATTAAAATCAAGTACACAATTCCTCCAACATGTGAGGATATGAAAAAAATCATGAAAGGAAATGACTAGATCTAGGTCAACACACTTCCCAATGATATATGCCAACATTAAATCTGTGACCATAATTAATTAAAAGAGTCAGCCTCATCAAGAACTCAAAATAAACAACTCAATAAGTAGGAAAATTTGAGCGCCAGACAAGCATCACCGAGCACCATGGAAATTCACCAAGGGCCAGAGAGATAACTGACCAACACTGGTAAATAAAGGAAATCGAGAAACACTGAACCAACTTGGTCAAAGAAGGAACCAAGCAACACAGGAACACACAAACATATTTTTGGTGACACATGATTGCCAAGGACCCAAGATGCTCCTGGATTAGTAACATGACAAAATATGGTCAATGGAAAAGGACACCAGGTTTACCAGCTTAGAAGTATTGTAGTCAATCAGCTTAGGGTGAATGAGGGGTAAGGAAAAAATGCGTTCAAGAGAAAATAATCTGGTATCATCATCATCATCATCATTCAGAGCTAATAAGGATAAATTGAGAAAGTTGTCTTCCCTAGAATTTCCTTGAGAGCAACTCATTAAGGGATCGCTAAAGGAGCCATGAGAGGCATTTAGTGAATCTACCTGTCAAGGTAAAAAATGATGATCAAGCTCTCATTGCACTTCATCTAGCTAATTAAAGTATCTTTTTAATGGGACCACCATGATCCTAGACCTTCCCATAGTTATTTAAGGGTGAGGTTTGATGTACCCAATGTTTTCCTGAGTAGCTGGGGTAGAAGGCCATATAACCTGAGTAGAAGGTACCTTGATTGGTTCGAAGATCGAGTGATCTAGATTAACCTTTGGGTTAGGCTATATATTAGAGTTGTTTCAAACCTCAAAAGTGGAAATAGGGCCATACTTATAAATCACATCAAGCTCTATGTCAATTGTAGCATCAAATAAATGATCCTATTCATATTCATGTGAGTTAGTTATACTATTGGAAGATCTCCCAAAGAATTGAGATAGGGTCATAGGGATTTATTCATGATGTTCTTCTTGGTTTAAAGCATGTTGCTCAACTTCATCTAGGTTAAGGTTAGTTTTGTCAGTTTGACTATCTTGAATGTCTGCTACTTGAATAGGTGCATGGTTATTTGTAGGCTGAGAGAAGTCTCCATAATCTAATAGAGGTAAGTAGGGCAGTTTGATCTCTCTAGACTCTCAAGATGATTCAATGAATCTTGATAGATCAAGGATATGTGTAATGTTGACAAGATGCCCCCACTTTGGCTGTCATTCCTTGATAGAATCTCCTTGATTTAATTCATCTCCTAGTGAGGCATGCATTTCATTTCTACTAAGGTATTCTTCATATATTTCCTCTTGATTAGTAGGTATGTGTAACAATCTCTCATGGGTTACAGGGATGACATCCTCATCATCATCATCATCAAAATCTCTACCTCTATCAAACACAAGACCATTAGCAGAAGATGGTGCAAACTTTTGTTCATAATATTCCACTCTAGTTTTATCTCTAGAATTGAAAAATTTCACATGTAGGGGCTCAAAGAGACCTTTACCTTTTACAAGAGGAATGTTTCTATCATATCCCATTTTTTGCATGAGCTGGTATCCCACACCATATTTCTCAAGAGAAATATCACTGTATTTCACCTCTTTTTCAGCTTCCTCCTTTGTATAGCCATTGTAAAGTAACTCTCTCCTTATTTTCTTATTATGGAGGGACCTTTTATTTAACCATGTTAGTGCCTTCATGAATTTTTAGGAAAGAAGTGCTAGTAGGTTGAAAAGATGGAGATGGATTCCCATAGGATCTAGGTGAGATAGGAAAATTGGCCATTGAGCATGAGGCACCCAATCAATACTCTCCCTTTCTACTTTCTTTTATACTTGGATTATTTTGAAAGGAATCCAACATTTATTGTGTACAATTCTCAGTTTTTGGGTTCCTTAAAGCTTCCTTGTTGTGAGGAACCATTCTTTTAGCTTATTTGTGATTGTTGCAAGTGTATGTTGAGTCTGTAGGAATAGTGACCTCAATTTTTTTGTGAGAGAATTTAATGCATTGGTGATATGTGGAAGGTGCAACCTACATTTCATGGATCATGAGTGACCTAGAAGTATGTTGTATGCTAGAGAAAGGTTCACGTCCTAAAAAATGATGTCCCTTTGAACAGGGCCTACTCGGATGGGTAAGAACACCATGCCTTTTGAAGAACATGGACTCTTCATCATATGCCTTAATTGTTATTTTGCATTGAGGATCAATGACATGTTCTAAGAAACCAAGATCTTTGACCAAATTAAAAGTGCATATATTCAAACATGTGCCTCCGTCTATCAAAACATGCTTAACCCTATGCTTATGTATAAGGACTTCACTATGGAGGGTTTGGTTATGTGGGTGACTAATAGATTTATCATCTTCTTCTAAAAATTTTAGATAATGAGGAGAGGTGAGATGACTGACCATGGACTAAAACTTATCTATGTCTAGGTCCTTAGGTAAATTGGCTGCAAGGAGGGATTGGTCTAGAATATCCCTATGAGAAGGAGATATTTTCAGCAGTTCAAGGATTGAACTATGAGTTGACATGCACTGGATTTGGTCAACTAGATTGTAATCATGTGTCATAGATGATGTATTTGGTTTTGAAACTTGAGTTTTTGTTTTTTTGAAGATGGGGAGGAGGACTGACCAACTCCTCATAGAGAGACTTTGCCTTGAAAATGGGTTACTACATTAGATGACTTAGCCTGAGCCTTTCCTTTAATCTTGACAACATTGAAATTATGGTCAAAGGACTCAATCATATGAATCACATTATTAGTATCAGGGTATGTGTAACCAACTTTGTTATCTTTTTCCTTAGATGACTCCCCTTTCTCATATTTGGGAAAAGGATCCTTGAAGGCCTTATGATTGGTGTTTTTTTGTGGGGGATCAATCCCAATTGTCTCATTATCAATTATATTGTGGATAAGATGTTTAAGCTTCATTTCTTCATTAGTCTTGTGACCTTTTTTGCAATGGTAATCACAATAGTGGTTGCAATTCCACCACTTAGGCTTTATCTCAAGATCGTACAGTTTAGAGTTGTCTGACAAAGTGACGATCTATTTAGTTAAAAGTGTCTTCAAGACATTCTCAAGAGATTATCCAAGAGGAGTGAAGTCTCTCTTAGTCCTAGGGATCCATGGCCTATCTCTATTGGTCTAGGTTTCTCTTATTAGATTTCACAACCTAGATACCAATGGATAAGTTGAAGGTTGGCTCTTTGGGCTTGGTAGAGGCACATGTTGAGGTCATACCTACAATTCTATCATTGAAAACATCTTTGGTTTTTTTCCATAACTTGTTCTTGTCCTTGTTATGTTGGTTGTTAGAAGAGGGTTTGTGCTCTTTATACTGAAGAGTAATCTCACCCTTATGAATAAGGACATCCTCTATGCATATAGATGATTCAACCAATTTGTCAAATGAAGAATGAATCAACATTTGTAATGCATAGTTCATCTCAGGAACAAAAGTGTGGATGAATATGTCAATTTTCTCAATCTCAGGAATCTATCAAGGATATTGAGAAAAAATTCTCCGCCATTGCTGGAGGAATGTGACAAAAGGTTCTCCCATATGTTTCTTGGTATTGCATAAATTGAGCATGGTGATAGTATGAGAGATATTGTAAGAATATTTCTAGATTAAAAAATTGAACAAACTCATCAAAGGTTTTAATGCTAGGGGAAAGTTAAGTGAACCAACTCATGGATTTTCCAAGAAGACTTTGAGGAAGAAGCCTCATCAGTTAGGTTTTTTCAGGCATAAATTCCATGCTTAGAATACAAAATTCATGCACATGATCTTGAGGATCCTTATTGCCATCATACTTGTCATATTTTGGGATCTCCACCTTGGATGGGAAAGGAATAATGTAGATATTTTAGTCAAAGGGGAAATGAAAAATTGATTCAAGCAAGTACTTATTAGAGGGTTAGTCATTATCCTTCTTTAGTTGGGAGATCTCACAATGTAGATCCTAAAGCTATTTAGTAAGGGCACTGAGAGAAGACTCTTCCCCTTTTTCCAGTAAGACATCGACATCAAAGTCTAGAGGAAGTTTCACACCCATAGAAGAAAGGTGCATGAAATAGAAATCTTTATCTTGGCTCATGATGTCTTTCATCACTTTGTGAAAGTGCTTGTCTTCCTGGCACTTTTTAATCTCTTCTTGTGTGGGATCTTCATCCTCAGAGGAATTAGATTCATGCATTCTATGGGCACTTGACTCAAATTTTTCCATGTTAAGGTTATCAAAGCTCTCAAAGTTAGAAAAGGGTACTAACTAATAATCAAAAGCTTGATGTAAAGGTTATTCATGAAAAGATGGTCCAGCAGTGTCGTAAATGGATTTCACTCAAGGATTAGTTGTATCTTTGTATGAATGACTACGAGTTCTAACTAGCATGGAAGATAATATTGATGAACTAATAGTGACAAAGTAACTTAAGCTTGTGCTAAGAAATCAAGGTAATGATAGTATTGTCTCAAAGGTAAGAAATTGAGAGTAAAGTGGTTGGAACAAGGTGAAACGTACCAAGATTGAGGCTTGAATGTCTATTGAGTGGCACTTGCAACCAAGTTGATATAGCCAAGAGAACTAAGTACAAGGTAATAAGAGTGAGGCTGAATGGTTATTGAGTAGAACTTGTGCTAAAGTTTTAAGAAAAGTGTGATTTTTTAAAATAGGGTACTTGAAACAAGGATGGAGAACTTCCAAGATGTTAAAGCAAAGAAAAGAGATACCAAATCACTAGAAAGAGGTCAACCAATTAGGGATAACATTTTGCAGATAGATAATTTCTGATTAGGAACCAAAAGGACACTTAGGTGATCGAGATATGAGAATCTAGGAGAAATATATGATAGTCAATTAGTTAGAGTATTTCATGACAGGATGCAAGGAAATAGGAAATTTACCACTATTTTCAAGAGTTTTGATCAACCTAAATGAGTTTGGCTTCGGATCCATGATAAGTCTTAGCATCCCTAAATCAAGTTTGAGTATTTTCAAGAAAGAAAATAGCGTGATAAAAAAATAGTCTCCAAAAAATCCACCAAAGGAAAAAGAAAATTTAGGGACACAAGAAATTGTGAAGTCTAGCAAGGAACAACAATTTGTCAAATGTATCAAGTGTATATTCAAAATAGTCTTCACATGTATTTATCACATTAAAGAACATTAAGAACACTCTAGCTAAGGTAAAAAAGGGAAGTGTTTCAACCTTTTCCCACAACTTGATGCTCTTATCCCCATAATTAAGTGGTTGAATGGCCTTGTTAGAGTAATCATACTTTATGCTTATTAATTAAATCACTTTGGTTTAATTAATTAAGTCATTTATTACTCTATTTACTTAAGCTATCTTTTAGGTGCATTATAATTAATATATTTATTAATTATAATGTGCAACCTAGCTTTATTTTTTGCTTTATACCTTTAGGGTTTTGGTATACTTTTATAAGGATTCCCTCTTTGTATTTCTTTCATTCACTTATTGGATCATAATAGAGATTGCTCTTTGCATGTCAATAAGATGTCTCTGGCTTTTTGGCCTCCATGATTTTTCTTGCTTCTGTGCTTTGCTTCTTCCATGTGACAGGGTTATGCATGTAGGTGTTCTTGGGAGATTAGTATTTCACCTAATCTAACATGGTATCAGAGCCATCTTGCTGCTCGCTATTCGTGTTTTGTTGAAGTGTTTCAGAAGCAGGAGGTTTTCAAGGGTTTCAAAAAAAAAATTTGTGGATCTGGGGGGAGCCAAAATTTGGCTCACCTTAGGCAAAAATGGACACCACCATTGTGTCGGAAAGGCCCAAGAACCCCTAAATCCATATAAAACTTGTCCATTTTGGACACAGTGGCATCAGAGGCAAAAAAATTTTAGCCTCGGGACTGCACGCATCCCGAGGCAGGCCGTACAGTCTACACGCATATCAAAAAAAAATTAGAAAAAGCACAGGGGCACTGCGACCCCCGCACCACCCACCCGCCACCGCTTCCCGCCACCTCCCAACCCGCCACCGGCCCCGGCCGCTTCCCGCGGGCACCACCGGTGCCGCAGTGTCACCGCCGGTGACTGCGGTGACCACCAGCGGTTACCCGTGGTGTCACCGCCCGTCACTGCGGTGACCGCTGCGGGCACCGCTGCGGGTCCTGCCTTACCCGCCGGCATTTTTTTGGGGTTGCCTTTTTATTTTGCAATTTTTTTTGCATGGCTTGTTTTCTAAGCCCGCCTGTGCAAGCTCGGCCTCCAGGGCCTTAACTTCTTCATCTGGAGGCATATTTGGGAGTTTTTTATATCATCGGAAAGCTCTTTCCGAGACAAACGCAATTATGGAGGTTTATTTTCAAGTTTTTTGCTTCATTTTTCATACCATGCCTTCGAAGGCAGGACTACTTTTTTGCCTTCTTGGAGCACCTGATGCTTTTTTTGGCATAATTTGCTCATACGGAGGAGTTAGTGGGCGCACGAGACATCATCGGAAAGATGATTCCGAGATGGTAATTTTCCCAGATTCTTCTTCTATTTTTTGCACCAGGCTGTTGAATTCAGAGGTTTTCTTTTTTAGGTGCCTGCCAGAGCACCTGTCACTGTTTTTGCCGTAACTTGAGCATACGATGGCATTTTTTGCCAAACAAGATATCAACGGAAAGCTGGTTCCGAGACCGTTCTGTTTTTTTTAGTTTGGTTTTTTTATTTTTCCATTTGCAGGGGTTTTTATTCCAGTCAAAGTCACGGGTACTTTTTGCATTCCGGACACTATATCTCTCACATTCGGGCTCAGTTTTCAGCAAACTTGGTATTTTCGGAAAGCTTGTTCAGTGTACTTTTCAGTTTCAGAGGTCTTATTTCCAGATTCTATACCAGGTTCTTCCTCCATTGAGTTTTGCTTTTCTGCACTTAGATGGACTACTTGGCTTTTACAGGTCCACGGATCTCCATTCTTGGGATGACTTCTGATTCTGTTCTCACTGTTCTTCTTTCCTTCTTCTTTTGAGTATTGTATATATCTCCACTATTGCATTCTTTTCTGTAAACGCACTGAGATAAAGTGCCTGCTTTTGCATATTTGGGATCTTGTACTCCTTGTGTTTGTTTGTACTCGCACTCAGTTATAAAGTGCCATGGGGGGTTATGATGTTTTGCCTTTTGTGCTCATCCACCTTTGTCAAGTGAGTGTACCTTCCACGACATTAGCCCATGCTGTGTGTCCAGAAGATCTATTCTTCTTCTTTGACATCGCCCTTTATCCTGTGCGTGTACTTCTGTTGCACTGTTGGTGTTCCTGATTCTTCTTCTTGCAGATGTTTCTGGCATTGCATTTCAGTGTTCCTGTCACCCCTCTCCTTGTTCAGCATTATGGGGGGGCTCACTTGTTGGCTCTATTGCTTCCTTGGTTCGGTTGAGTGATCTACATATTCAATTTTTGTTCCTATGTACTAGGCGGATGCAGTGGTTAGGCACCTATGCATTTCGGTGAGATGGATCATCTACTATATAGACACTCATTCATGCCTATTTTGGAGGTCACCTCTTTGATTGATCAGCTCTTTAGACTTTGTCTTCTCTACCTGGTCATGCACTATTTCAGTGGGGGTTCCAGCAGTATTCTTCTGACAGTGTTTGCAGCTTCATGCTTTGGAGATGCTTCATGCTCTTTCTTGTTCCTTTCTTTGGGACATTCCCTAGATTGGAGGCTTTGTTTCCTTCATCTAGTTTATTTTCTTGTACTGGGTACCTGATCAGGCCTTGTTGCCGGGACCCATTTTCTGCTTTCATAGCTGTGCTAGGTTAGCTTCCCTCTTGAGCTACGCTTAAGGGGGGGTGTTAGAGTAATCATACTTTATGCTTATTAATTAAATCACTTTGGTTTAATTAATTAAGTCATTTATTACTCTATTTACTTAAGCTATCTTTTAGGTGCATTATAATTAATATATTTATTAATTATAATGTGCAACCTAGCTTTATTTTTTGCTTTATACCTTTAGGGTTTTGGTATCCTTTTATAAGGATTCCCTCTTTGTATTTCTTTCATTCACTTATTGGATCATAATAGAGATTACTCTTTGCATGTCAATAAGATGTCTCTGGCTTTTTGGCCTCCATGATTTTTCTTGCTTCTGTGCTTTGCTTCTTCCATGTGACAGGGTTATGCATGTAGGTGTTCTTGGGAGATTAGTATTTCACCTAATCTAACAGGCCTTTCCTTGTACTATGAAAGTTATGGATCAATTGGAAGAGATTAATGCACATAGTGCATGTCTTTCCATGTTTCCACATTCAAGATTTAACGTCCAAGGGAGCACATATGGTGAGTAATAGATTGCAGTGCTGCTAGTAAATCCACTTGGATCAATCCTTGCACAAATAAAGTCACATGGCTAAAATTGTTGGCCTTTAAACCCTAAGGTGTTTAGTAAGGGTCTTCATTCATGACTACCCATTGTAGTTCTATAAGTAAAATTGAGGCCTATATCCCTACAAGAACCCAAAATGTATAGTCTCACAAGAAATATTGCGACCTCTTAGTCCTATACAAGTTGGATGTACTCTCTTTTTAGTCTTGTAAACAAGATTGAGACCATGAAGGTCCTAAGAGTGTTTAGACAATTGTAGTCTTGCTTAGCAAGATTGAGGCAACTAGGCCCTACACATGAAGAAGCATTGGAAGTAGAAAAGAGCCAAGTCTTACCTTTCTTTAGATTGAAGGAATATTTTGATTATAGTGCGATGAAGTTATCTAGGTTCGCTTGTTTCTCACTTGGATCATTCCCAAAAGATTACTCTTTGAAGACCCTCTAAAGATAAATGCAAGAAAGAAAAATGGATAGCTAATGGAGGTTAATATTTATGATTTTCCATAAGGAAAAGAGAATACTCTCCTATTCCATAGTTTCTCCCAAGCACATCAAACACATGTTCATTTACCCAAGATTCCTTTTACAAGTAACAAATCAAGTAGGTCAAGATTTATGATTCATCCTCTAGGAAGTAAAGAGCATACTCTCCTACTGCTCAACTAATCAGAAGAAAAGAAACCTCCTAATTAAGCTAAATGCCTAGAAAACCAAACTTATTAAAAAATAATATTTATTTGTATCTCCTAGGCAACCTGCAACAAAAATATCTTTAGTAGTATCCAAACAAGTATTTGGCAAGCATCCTATGCCCACAAAGAATTAGTAGTCTTGAAATAAGAAAGTGTTGATGTCTTTGAAAAGTGATTTCTCTATCAAATACCCTGCAAAAACCTATAAAAAAATGCAAAACAGAAGGTTAAAGTCGGATCAAGCATCAAAATCTAAAAAATCTAACTATGGGACCCTAAAAAATTCTCACTATTTTTTATACGATGAAACAAATTCAGTCACCATATTATCATACAATAAAACCTATAAATCCATGTGATGAACTCTAGGGATATTGTATCTTATGATGAAAGTCAACACTATAGATGATGAAACACCCTACTGATGGCAATTTGGCTGAGTAGGATATCAAGTACTTGTTGTCATTATGGAAACATATAATCAGTATGAAGATCACACTATAATAGAAAGCATTTATGTTAGAGTGTAAGTAAAATTGTCTAAGTATAAGCAGCATTTTCCAGTCTAACCAAAGATAGTTTTGGATAGTGATGTCAATAAAAGTAGGTTTAGTGCATGTGCACTTGAACATGGATAATTCTATGTATGAAAAAGACATGTGGAAATGCAAGTCTGTACGACATGTACGGAAGGAGATATTGCAAGATTACAAAGACAGAGTCACAGCCAACCTAAGAAGAGCATGAAGACAGAACAAGTATAATAGTTAAGGGATTATTTTATTTATAAAAATAATGACTTAACCATATAAGGGATGGCATCCTAGAAGTTAACTCTTGGGAAGCATAAGTTAATTTTGTATTTATATTTTGTAGAGCCAACTATAAAGTTATTATTCTTAATAACTTGTATAAATGTAAGAAGTATGTAATGCGAAGAAAGGACATGATGTAATAAGATATTGTATTGATATGGTGTGAAGATATATGTTGTAAAAGAAAAGCAAGAAGACTTTGTATATGAAAGCATAGAAGCTAGAAAGCTAAATCAGAATAGGAAAGCTATTTGATGGCAGTGAAAAGTTATGTACTTTACCTTTTGTAATCAGATATCATTGTATATTACATGTTTGGGTAGTGATCTCATCTTGTAATCATTCTATTATGTAGTACCAACTCTTAGTAGGGTTGAGGCTTCTAACAAGACCTAGAGTCCTTTAATCAAGACATAGAGACTATATGGATGTAATAAATTCCTAACATGGTCAACATCCTTAACTAGATGCTTTTGATTAGTTGATTAATTGTGCGTATCATCTCCACTGGGGTTTTCCCTTGGCCAGGGTTTCCTCAAGAAAAAACCATGGTGTTATGAGTTCATTTTATTTATTGCTTTGCATGTTATTTAGTTTACTTTGTTTTGCAAGCATCAAGTTAATTTGTTATATCCATAAATGGGAAAAAGTAAAAGTTTGTAGAATAATGATTCACCCCCCCTCTCAGTATTCCCTATTTCTAACAATTGGTATTAGAGCTTATTTACTCAGAAGAAAATTATTCAGAGAAATCTTAGCAGCTTGAGTAAGATCTCTATGGATATGGATCAATTATAGAAGAATCTTGAAGAATCTCTTGAACAGATTGATATTCTTATTGAAGAGAGAGATACTCTGAAAGGGAAATATGATGATACAAAGAACTTCATTGAGAAGGTAAAAGAAAAATTGGAAGAACTGAAATCAAAGAGAGAATCTACAATTCAAATAAAAGATTATGATGAAATTTCAAATTTGATGAAAGAAAATGAGATCCTTTTAAACATGAGTTGAAGATTGTAGATTTGAACTTAAGTTTGAAAGATGGAAATAGAAAGAATGAATCAAATCTGAAATCTAAGAATGAAGATCTAAAGTCTAAACTTTGTAAAGTGACATATAAACTTGAGAAAACCAAATTGCAGTATGCTAAACTTGAGAAGTATAATACAATTGTGAAAGGTTAATTGACTCAATCTAAACAACATCTTGAAAAACTGTATTCCACCAGTAAGAAGATTGATGAACAAATGTCTTATCAAAATCCATATTATGATACAATTGGTCTTGGATTTAATTCATATAAGATAATTGAAGAATGCAAGGAACCAGATCTGAAACTCTCTAAGAACAAAGATGAAAAGAAACCTGATGAAGCTAGCAAATCTGAAGACATACCTAATCCACCTAAAGAAGATGAACCACCTAAAGATACACAAAGAGAATTTAAATGTAAATGTTTTTCATGTAACACTTTTGGACATATGAAGAAATATTGCACAAGTAAGAAATTGAAACCTCTCAATGGTTACTGTTATAATTATCATGGTTCTGGACATAGAGCTATTGATTGTAAGAAACTTAAATTTAATGATAACAATAGTGGTAGTAGAATGTTTAGAGATACTAACCATTTAGATAAGAGACCTAATAAAGATATAAATAGAAGAAATGAAGTTATTTTTTTTATAGATGCAACAAGATTGGACACATTGCTAGAAATTGTAGATCACAAATTAACCATAGAGGATCGAGATATGGAAACAATGGAGTACTTTTCCATATATGTAACAAATTTGGTCATATAGCAAGATTTTGCAGAATGAACAATATGAGAAACCCTAATCCTATAAGTTATACAAGGAAAAATGAGAATGCAAGAAATAGTCAAAAAGGATGTTGTAGTAATTTAGAAGAAGTGAAATTTGTTAAAGCCATAGATCAAGCAGACACACTCAATACACAAGTTAATTAGACATGTGAAGTATCTGATAGTAAGTGTGAATCTTTTCCTAACCCATCTCAAAGTACTTAATTCATAAAAAATGCATTAGAATAGGAACAGAGGATAATGTAGAAGTTAGAGTAGAATGAATTGAGTCTTTCATAGTTAATGAAAGGTATTATATGATGTAATGATGCTATGGTTAAGAGCGCATGAACTAATATGAATGTATACGAGTATGCGAGAAGTATGAAGTTTTGGAGGAAAACATGAACTTTTTGGAAAGAAGTGGCAAAGGAATTGAATGTGATGTCAGAATCTTGAAGATTGTAAGGATTAAAGCTTATGATCAGTATTATTTGATCATTCAAGTGACTACAAGAGATAAGGAGATCAATACAGAGGTGATTGAGAAAAGTTTGCAGGATTTGGAGAAGAATTTCATGTCAGATCTATGAAAAGCCCTAAAATCATGAATTTGAGGTATTTTACTAAGAAACTCTATCAAGTAGTTAAAATAATTTACATAAGTCATGGATGTATCACTTCTTCACCATATAAGAGATTTAGTTATACCTAGAGTTAAAAGAGAACTGATAGAACCCTTGGAAGAATACCCTAGTCTTGCATTGTCATTCGTACCAGATAAAGTTTTACGTTTAGAAGATGTGAGAAGTTATCTGAAATGAAAATGTGAGACCCTCAGTGATGGTAATCTGATTAAGGAATGTGAGAATTTATACAATCATGATATGTCATTGAAAGTAGGGTTTGAACATTTGAAGGAAAATGAAATTGTGAAGTATTCACTACACTATGAATTTGAAGATGATCAATGCACAAAGATCATTTTAAGTAGAACTCACAATGGGAAATTTTGGCTAAATGACAGAGTGATAGATATCACTGAAGACCTAATTCATGAGGTAACCAGTTTATCTAAAACTAGATTCATACCCTTTAATGAGAAAAATGTAAAGAAGACTGTACTAGATAACACCAAGTCATCCTATAATGGTAGAGGGATAGTAATCAAAAAGATCACAAAAGATGATGTTAGATATGTATGCAAGAGCTTAACATCTAATTATTGTGAAAATTCTAGAGAAGATGACATGGCAATTGGAATGGTTCATGCAACATATTTGATGTGCATTGAAAAAGTTCAAGTTGATATGTGTGAAGTTTTGAGAATTCAGTTGTTTGAGAACCTTGGGAAGATAAAGAAAACCAAGAACTCACAGTTTAGATTCTCGTCTTTGATTACATACACATTTTTTCATTTATTGAGAAGATTTCCATATACTATTGGACAAGATTGGAATGATAACAAGACTACTATGGAAAGAATCAAAAAGGTGTATCTGAGACACCCTATAGACAAGGTAAATGAGAGTGCTACCTTGGTAATCAAGACATTTCAGAACCTAATGAGAAATAGGTCAAGGATTCCATAGACTATAGTAGAGAAATACATAAATGATATATGTTTTATGGTTGACACTGATTTCTCTTTTGTTGAGGCAGTTGAACCAAGAGTAGAATTTATAGAGCCACTTGGATATGAAGTTTGTGAAGTTAAAATAGAAGAGTATGTGAACAGATTACTTAAGAGCAAGTTGGATGTGAAAAGTTCTAGATTTGGAACCTATACGGAGAAATTTAGCTCCACAAAGTTTCTGCATGAAGATAAATTGGCCAAAATGAGAGTTGAAAATACTATTAAAAATATTCGTAAGGACACAGGCATGTCAGAACATGAATTTCTAGTTGCGAAGTAGACAACAATAGCAATAAGAGACATTCGACAAAAATATTATTTTTTTGTTCCACCCCTTACATCAATTACAAGTCAGACTAAAGATGTTCAAAATTTAGAAGTGGTTAAAGTTGAAGAGGTGCAGGAAATAAGAAAATCTACTAGATCCTCCGCCACTCCACTAGAAAAAAGAGTAAAGGAAATGGAAAGTGGGCCAGGAAAAAGACAAAAGACCATATTCACAGTAGCACATAGAAAGGTATATGAAGTAAAAGATGATGAAGAAAATGGAAGTAGTAAAAAGAAATGGAAACCAAAGATAGAGAAAGTAAATGCCTTAATCATTAATGAAGGAGATTTCTCTAAAATGAATAAATACTATGAGTTGTACAATTATTCTAAAAAGTTGAACTTAGAAAATGCATTTTTCAGGCATATGATTCTAGCAGATAAAAAGTTTGATAGTATTCAAGGAAAGATTCCTGATCAACTTTTTGAGAAGTTAATTAACAGAAAGAAAAGAGCAGTTGAAAAAGATAAAAACATAAGAGAAAACCATGTAAGAAATCTCTGTGACATAAAAGATGAAGATCATTTCAAGGAAATTATGAAAAATCTTAACACTCATCTTAGAATGAAAAGAAGAACCATCTTGATAATGGGAGGAAACTATGAGGAAGTAAACAAAGAAACATCACATGCATTTATAAAGGTAATGAGCTCCGATCCTAGTGAGCACACAAGTGAATTTGATCAAGTGTTGCAAGCTAAGCATCCAAAAATTCCTTCACCATCACTGCCACCATAAATCAACATTGAAGATGAAACCATGAATATGGAAGGAACGGATATCACTTTGGATAGTAAAGATGACCCATTCAACAATCTTGAGAACATTTTTGACAATTCAGATTTTGAGCAGCAAGATATGACAGTTGATAAGGAAGAAGGAAAGGAAACAAGAAAAGAAGAAGAAGAAGACTAGACACAAGCAAAAATACAAGTTAATACAAAAGCAATAGGATAGGAAGAATCACAAGAACAAGCAACAATCAGTCCCGCACCCAAGGAAGCAGCAGAGAAGCCACAGATTGAATCCATCTTTGCTAGTCTTGGACAAAAAGTTGATGATGATGATCAAATAAAGTTGATCTCATCCTTGAAAAAAATCATTGGCAAGAATAAGAAGGTAAAAAGCCTTGAAGGATCATTGATTGAAGCAACAAAGAAACTACAAAGTATAATAACCAGTCAGATAAATGAAGTAGATCCACGGGTCAAAGAAAAAGAAGTTGTGAAAGCATTTGACAATGAATTCACAAACTTATCAGACATGGCTACAGTCAAATCACAAGAAGCCTATGAATTTAAGATATTTCAAGATATAAGTCAGAATATCAGAAATGATATTGATAATCTGGATAAATGCATAAAGGAACTGAGAAGAAGTTTGGAAAGAGGAAAAGCTTTGTACATTCAATGTACAAAATCTGAGGATCATGTATCTGAAATAACATAGAAGATGAAAGTAAAAGAGGCAAAAATTCAAACAATAGCAAACCTCTTATCAAGTCTGAATGTGAAGATCTTAGATGTTGAGAAGAATATAAGAAAATTGTATGATGAAATAAGGATTCTAAATGATGAAAGGGAAAATAAATTGAGGAGATTCACTCTATTAAGAGAGCATGTTTCAATCAAGATAAGTATTGTTGAAATTCAATTGGAAGAATGTCTTACCTCTAAGACATCTTATGCAAAATTTCACTATGCAAATCTTCAAGCATGTGAAATAGCATCTTATGGTTTATGTGCACTCCTTAGTGTCTCAAATGCCATTAAGAAATCATGGGAGAAGGAGATAGAGAACATAAAGATAAATTTTTCAGATTGTGTTGCAAGCCTACCGGCTTTGCAATTTTGAATCCAAAGGTAAACATTTTTTTTTAAATAGTTTTAGCACCCTTTTTTTGTCATTGTTGTCAAAGGGGGAGTGATAGAAGAAAATTGCATAGACAATATGATATATTGTATAGATAGTATAGAGGCATACTCCTAGGGGGAGTACAGATATTTAGTAGATATTTAGAGTTATAAGTATATTGAATAATTTTGTTATGGCCACAATTTTGAAATTTTTGTAACACTTAGCCAATTTTCTTATATGTTGCCACCAATGACAAAGGGGGAGATTGTTGGCAATTTGGATGAGTAGGATATCAAGTTGTTGTCATTATAAAAACATATAATTAGTATGAAGATCACACTATGATAGCAAGCATTTATGTTAGAGCGCAAGTAAAATTGTCTAAGTATAAGCAGCATTTTCCAATCTAACCAGAGATAGTTTTGGATAGCGATGTTGACATAAGTAGATTCAGTGCATGCGCACTTGAACATGGATAATTCTATGTATGGAAAAGACACATGTGAAAGATCAAGTCTATACGACATGTACAGAAGGAGATATTGCAAGATTACAGAGATAGAGTCGCAACCAACCTGAGCAAAGCATGAAGATAGAACAAGTATAATAGTTAAGGGATTATTTTGTTTATCAAAATAATGACTTAACCATACAAGGGATGACATCCTAGATGTTTACTCTTGGAAAGCATAAGTTAATTTTGTATTTATGTTTTGTAGAGCCGACTATAAAGTTATTATTCTTAATAACTTGTATAAATGTAAGAAGTATGTAATGTGAAGAAAGGACATGATGTAATAAGATATTGTAGTGATATGATGCAAAGATATATGTTGTAAAATAAAAGAAAGAAGACTTTGTATATGAAAGCGAAGAAGCTAGGAAGCTAAATCAGAATAGGAAAGCTATTCAATAGTAGTTAAAAGTTATGTACTTTACCTTTTGTAATCAGATATCATTTTATATTACATGTTTGGGCAGTGAGCTCATCTTTTAATCATTCTATTTTTTAATACCAACTCTTAGTAGGGTTGAGGGTTTTGAAAAGGCCTAGAGTCCTTTAATCAGGACAAAGACGCTATATCTATGTAATAGATTCCTAACAAGGTCAACATCCTTAACCAGATAATTTTGATTAGTGGATCAGTTGTGGGTATCATCCCCACCAGGGTTTTCCCTTAGCTAGGGTTTCCTCAAGAACAAACCATGGTGTTATGAGTTCATTTTCTTTATTACTTTGCATGTTATTTAGTTTACTTTATTTTACAAGCATCAAGTTAATTTGTTATATCCATAATTGGGTAAAAGTAAAGTTTTTAGAATACTGATTCATCCTCCCCTCAGTATTCCCTATTTCTAACACCTAGACCATATTATTGTATGATAATTCTCACCATTGCATGCGATGAAATTATCATACGATAAATTGGGTCACTGAGTACGATATTTGTCATAGTTTTGGAAAATAAACAAAAATAACCTGCAAGAAAAGGGGTAATTTTTTGATTCTAGCCTCATAGTGGGCACCAAAAATGTGTGATTTAATATTGGTATCAAACTTAAAAGAAACCAACACTCAACAAATAATTAACTCAAGAATTTAGCTATAGAAGGCCACATCAAATGAACCAACTAAATTCCCAAAAGTGGCTTATTTCTTCCTAGTTGAAGCGAGTTTTTAATCCTTTTTGTGATGCTCATCAAATTGATATGAAAGATTAGTGACTTGACTTCTACAAAATGGAAGATTTAAATGCAATGAAAAATTAGAAATGAACTAGAATGTAAGATTAGGAAAGATAGAATGAGAGAATTGAGCTAGAATGGATGAAAACAACTAGTATTCTAGAATGAGAATGCAAGAAGCTATGCTATGAAACAATGCAAGAAAGAAAACTAGATTAATAATGCAATATTATACTAAGAAATGAAGTAATAAAAGAATGTAAGAGAAAAATGAGAGAAACTAAGAACTAAGAATTTAAATTAGCAAGGTTAATCTAAAAATGCAAGAAAACAAGTATGCAAAAATTACCAAGATTGGGACCTTAGAATGAAAGAGAATAGACCTTTGAGCCAAGGAAGAGCTTCCTTTTAAAGAAATTTCCTTAAGAATGGAGGGTGGAGATAAAGAGGCAAGAGATGTGTGATTGAGATTAAGAGGCAAAAGTAGAATGAATGAGATGCAAGGTTAGGTAGAGATAAGTGGTAAGGAGGGATCAATCTGTGTGAGAGGATTCAAGAATTTTGATTGGCCAAGCATGGTGGGAGAATAATAAAAAAATTAAATTGCCTTTTAATTGCCAAGTAATCAAGATTAAGTTGCACAAAAATTGATCTTTTTAATAAAAGTGCTAGGAATTTATATTAAAAAGGTAAGTTTTGTCAATTAAATGATTTTCAAGTTTAGAAATGATTTAGACTTGGTTTTTTAGTAATAATTAAATTATGAAAGGGGGATTATTCAATTTTCTCATGTAGTTATGTCTAATAATTTATGCCTTTGAATTTTAAAATTTTGTAGTAAGGCAATTTAATCAAATTAGGGGCTTAGGTTCTAATAGACAAATTTTAGGTGACTACACCTACCACACTTAGGTATCTCCAATCATCAGAGCTCTATCGTAGGAAGGCCCACTAAACTTCACCCAATCTCTAATCATCAGAGATCTCAAGAGTAATTAAAGACTCATTCCCAAAAAGGGAGAATCCATTTATGGGTATGTGGAGGATCATGGTATGCCAAAAAGTGGTGATGTGAAAAAAACCTATTTTCACTTGTCCAAAAGCACACAAATAGATTTGTTGACTTTTTAGTAGGCTTGGGTGTTAGTACACCTAGCCAAGCCAAAAGCCAAAGCTAAAGCCTTAATCAGATATCCGATATTATTAGATATTCGATATTTACCAGTAGATTTATATCTCTATACCGAGCCACGTTCAACATTTTTTCATTGTAAAAACATGAATGCAACTAGGGTTATCGAATATCATCTCCCAAATCCCCTATCTCATTTTTCCTAAATTTCCAGGTAAGTGAAAGCTTCTAATTTTTATTGTTTTTATTGTTTTTAAATAGAAATATATAGTTTTTTATATAAAAATTAGGGTAGCAATGAGTTTTTGTATTATTTTTTAAAATTCATTATAATTATCTATTTGTTTTTTCATTTTTATCAGACATGGAATCAGAAAACCCTCCTAATGATCCTGCAAACAATCCAGAACCACCTCCCAAAAATCCCCCACCTCCAGAAGATGTACCTGTCACAAACCCTCACCATTTAGAAGATCTAATAGAAGATAAACTAAATGAACTTAGAGGATTTCAAACCACATATGCCAATATCCCCACATTGCGCCCCATGTTTACAACATTGAACTCAATTATTGAAAACATGGAGAAACTTACACAGCAACATAGTGCTACACTTAATTGTCACGATTCCATGCACGCCCAGTTTGATGATGAGCTTGATTATGATCAAGTCATGAACCTAAATATAACAAAACATGACATAGCTAATTTTTTTGTGGATCCTAAAACCGGTCTAAAAGTAGAGCCTAAAAAAACCTAGATGTCAATTAAATGGTGCACAAATAATGATATATGTGACAACTTTTGGGACCATTGGTGGATGGTTTTTGATAGACCACCTCACAACTATTTGGATGTCCCATTTTATTTTATTAAAAAATTGTATGCTGAATTTTTTCTCAGTCACAAGGGGAATTATTGGAGTATGAGACCGAACCAAGGTGTAGGTTTAGGTGCTCCGCAAGATAGGCCATGGGCACAATAGGTGAAATCCCACACATATATCCCCCCTCTCGAGATTTCACCACCTCCCATAAGTGCATCATCCAGACATTATTGTTGAGGCCGACTCACAGACTATTCGAGCCATTCACACCTTGAGTGATCTTCTACCTTCTTGTCCTGATGCTTTTGGTGCTTCCACATCCTCCATGAGCTCACATGTTTGTGTGCCCCACACTTGCATTATATGCAAGAATCTGTGCTTTAGTCCCCTTACTAATAGTGATGCATATAATTTTGGCTTCGATGGGGACGATTCTACACAGCACACTACAGGCACTAAAGTAGCTCATGAAGATGTGCATCAGGAGCCTACAGAGCCATGGACTCCCACTGTTACGGTAAGGGTAAACCATTCACTTTTTACATTGTATTTAAATTTTATTGTTCGTATTTTTAGTAGAATTTCCTTATAATTATTTCCCACTTATGTCTTTTTATGTGTTACATTTATGTTCAGTTGATGACAAAGGAGGAGGTGGAAAAGGTGGAGGGGTCCACGCTTTTGGCCATATCATTTGGTCTTGACACTTCCACGGTACATATGTTTTAATGTACTCATTGGTTTCCTTTTAAATTATGATAATAGTATATGTACTTTTAAAAAAAAATTATGATCATCTTTTACATACTAATGCAGGTGTCACAAGTTGCTACTAGGGGGCAATGTGAGGGGGTATAGGTGTCAGCCGTTGATAAAGGAAAGG
The DNA here is from genome assembly GCA_027943335.1 of Chamaecyparis obtusa. NCBI lineage: Eukaryota > Viridiplantae > Streptophyta > Pinopsida > Cupressales > Cupressaceae > Chamaecyparis > Chamaecyparis obtusa. Next base: position 269,038 of record BSBK01008729.1, on the reverse strand, counting down.
TAATTAAGTAATTTAGTTTGTTGATGCATACATGTATACTTATCAGTTGTGCGTACTCATTTTTAATTTACATGGTTTATTTGATAGACAGTGGCATATGATGATGCCATGAGACCCTATTGTCACAATAGAGTCACAAGCATATCCATTCGCAGTGATAGCCCCACGGTATGTACATTTCTAAAGTTATTTGTGTGTATTTTACTATCAAGTATATATAATATGGTCAAGTTATGACAGTATGAAGTATTTGTTTGACTTTTGTAGGTCACTCCTAGTTTGAGGGAGCCAAAATGCCAAGGGTTTGTATCGCTAATGACTTAGCCAACAATCCCTGAAGAAATTTCAACACAGGTAAGTTTTAATGTTAATTCAGTTATTTTATAAACATATATTTGCCACCAATTTTTTAACATTAAATAGTATAACTTGTAGATCAATCTCATGTTCGCAAACATATACAGGTGGGACAAAGGACATACATTATATATTAGGTCTCCTATCCATGGGAGGAGACAAAGAGGTGAGGTATATGAGAGTTCAATTTTAGTTTAAATTTTATTTATTATTGTTGACTATGATTCTGAATTTTAATCTAACTTGGGGTTTCACTTCTGTGTTTGAATGTTGGATCCATCAGAGCCAAAGAGTACTTCAAAGAGGCTGTATTTTGATGATCCACCAGTAGGATAGGATGTCCTAGAAAAATTTATAGTTGAACTTCTTATTTTGAGATGTCATATGACACATTTTGAGATGGCATATGCCACATTGTATCTAGATATGTTGACATGTAAATATGTAGAGAATTATTTTTCATTTTGATATATATGAAACTTGATATTCGATCCAATTTGTTAATTTTGTTCATTTATTCATTGTTAGTATGTAAATATGCTTGTGTGTTTGTACTCATGTGTATGATTTATGTCTTAAGTGTGTTCATGTATATTCAAGTACATTATTCATAACCTAAATTCACGTATATGGGCTGTGTGCATGACTTAAGTGAATTCAGGTTGTATGCTTTATAATCTATGTGCTACATGTATGTTTCATGACTTAAGAAAATTTATGTGTATGCTTTATGTGCTACATGTGTTCACACATGTAATTCATCATTTGAGGTATATAAGGATATCTATTAAAGTGGTTTCAAGGTTTCTAGACTTACCCTTTACTCCCAATGGCTAAAAGACTTCAAATTGGCCTAATTACATAATCAAACACCCTTTTGGCAATACACAAACACGCTTTTGGTGATATCAAAACATATCTCAAATTCAAGTATTGGTCTTTTGGACAAAATATTAGTACTTTTCTTGTAACCCTGCAAATACACTAGGAATGTCTAAGAAACATGGTCTTGTAGCATCTCACAGATCGTCAATACCTCTCACAGGGTCTAAGTTACGAGCCTCGAAAGTTCACTTCCCAATCATGCTTAGTGCACGTTGGGGACACTTTGGTCCAATGTGGTTTGAAACGTTCTACTGACTCAGTGGTTGAAACAGGGTTATCCCTAGCATTTACCCACCCAAACAGAGCTAATGGCACAGTCCATTCAGTGCTAAGACAAATGATTTGGAAGTAATCCATTGGTGCAACTTTCAACTGACCCTCACTACAAGTTTTGGCATCGAGGAAGACTAGTGTGCCAAATTCAAACAAATTTGAATCTCCCAAAATGGAGAGAATGTTATTGTAGGCCTTAGAAACACCATCTTGTAGCATCTCATAGATCTTTGATACCTCTCACATGGTCTGAGTTACGAGCCTCAAAAGTTTGTTGCCCAATCGTGCTTAGTGCACCTTGGGGACACTTTGGTCTGACGTAGTCTAGAATGTTCTACTGACTCAATGGTTGAAACGAAGTTGTCCCTAGTGTTTACCTACCCAACCAGAGCTAATGGCATAGTCTAGTCAATGTCGGGATGAATAGTTTGGAAGTAATCCATTGGTGCAACTTTCAACTGACCCTCACTGCAAGTTTTGGCATCAAATGAGACTGGTGTGCCAAATTCAAAAAAATTTGAATCTTCTATAATAGAGAGAGGTTATTGTAGGCCTAAAAAATGTTGTCATGTAGCATCTCATAGATCTATGATACCTCTCACGGGGTTCAAGTCATGAGCCTCGAAAGTTCGCTGCCCAATCATGCTTAGTGCACCTTGGGGACACTTTGGTCTAGCATGGTCTAAAACATTCTACTAACTCAATGGTCAAAATAGGGTTGTCCCTAGCATTTACCCACCCAACCAAAGCTAATGGTGCATTCCATTTGGTCCTGGGATGAATGGTTTGGAAGTAATCTATTGGTGCAACTTTTAACTGACCCGCACTGCAAGTTTTGGCATCGAGCGAGACTGGCGTGCCAAATTCAAACAAATTTGAATCTCCTGTAATGGAGAGAGTTTATTGTAGGCCTTAGAAACTCCATCCTATATCATCTCATGGATCTCTGATACATCTCATAGGGTCTGAGTTACGAGCCTTGAAAGTTCATTTCTCAATCGTGCTTAGTGCACCTTGGGGACACTTTGGTCTGGCGTGGTCCGGAATGTTCTACTAACTCGGTGGTCAAAATAGGATTGTCCCTAGCATTTACCTACCCAACTAGAGCTTATGGCATAGTCCATTCGATTTCAGGATGAACTATTTAGAAGTAATCCATTGGTGCAGCTTTCAATTGACCCTCACTATAAGTTTTGGCATTGAGCAAGACTGGCGTGTTAAATTCAAAAAAAATTAAATCTCCCAGAATAGAGAGAGGTTATTGTAGGCCTTGAAAATTTTGTCTTGTAGTATCTCACAGATCCATGATATACCTCATGGGGTCTAAGTTATGAGCCTCGAAAGTTCATTGCCCAATTGTGCTTAGTGCACTTTAGGGACACTTTGGTCTACCGTGGTCCGAAATGTTCTACTGAATCAGTGGTCAAAATGGGGTTGTCCCTAATGTTTACCCACCCAACTAGAGCTAATGGCATAGTCCATTCAGTGCTAGGAAAAATGAATTGGAATTAATCCATTAGTGCAACTTTCAACTGACCCTCACTACAAGTTTTGGCATTGAGCGAGACTGGCATGCCAAATTTTTAAAAAATTGAATCTCCCAAAATGGAGAGAGGTTATTGTAGGCCTCAGAAATTTCATCCTTTAGCATCTCATGGATCTCCAATACCTCTCATAGGGTCTAAGTTATGAGCCTCAAAAGTTTTATGCCCAATTGTGCTTAGTGCACCTTGGGGACACTTTGGTCCGACGTGATTTGGAACATTCTACTAACTCAGTAGTCAAAATGGGGTTGTCCCTAGCATTTAACCACCCAACCAGAGTTAATGGTGTAGTCTATTCGATGTTGCGACAAACAGTTTGGAAGTAATCCATTGGTGCAACTTTCAATTGACCCTCACTGAAAGTTTTGGCATCAAGTGAGACTAGCGTGCCAAATTCAAATAAATTTGAATCTCCCAAAATAGAGAGAGATTATTGTAGGCCTTGGAAATTCCATGTTGTAGCATCTCACAAATCCATGATATCTCTCATGGGGTCTGAGTTACGAGCCTCAAAAATTTGCTGCCCAATTGTGCTTAGTGCACCTTGGGGACACTTTGGTCCTGTGTGGTTCAGAATGTTCTACTGACTCCGTGTTTGAAACAAGGTTGTTCCTAGCGTTTACCTGCCTAATTGGAGCTAATGGCATAGCCCATTTGGTGCTAGGATGCAATCCTTGAACACTATCCCTTCACCCCAGGGAATCATCATTTTACTTTGGACACATTTGACCAATTTTGACTCAATGACTCCAACCATTACATCATTTGATGATACAAATGTAATGGAATTAAGATAATAGAAATGTAAGGATATAAAATTAAGATTATACAAATTATATAAGGTTACAACATTCATAGTAAGGAAACACATTTTTTGCACTTTACATGGCATTAAGATGATACAAATGTGGGCTTTTAATATTTGCAAATCAACCCCATGGTCTCTTTTATATTTCAAAAATTTTATCTAATTTTGCATCAAATTTTTTATATACAAAATTTGGCATCTAAATATGCACATTACATTCGATTTTTATTTTTATATACAAAATTTGGCATCTAAATATGCACATTACATTCGATTGTTATTTTTATATACAAAATTTGGCATCTAACTATGCGCATTACATTTGATTGTTGGTTTTATATACAAAATTTGGCATCTAAATATGCAAATTACACAACTATATATAAAAAATAAGTGTCCTTTTCACTCCAATCCTTGCATTCAGAAGGTAGAAGAAAATTTAATAGAGAATATAAGAAGTGTCATTTTGGCATCTAAGTATGCAAATTACACAACTATATCTAACTTGAGTTGAACTTACCTACTGAAGTGTGCCTGAAGGGTCATTTATGTGCTTGAGAGTATTCAATATTGCTTCATGATCAATAGTACTAATATTTCAAAGTTCCTTTGTCTTTGGTTTTCCTTTATGTTTCAACAACTTAATATTGGGTGCTATAACAAGGTGTGAATACATGAGAATGGTTTTGTGCTTATCATAGTCTTCAAACCTAGGAATGCCATTATTTCTAATCATATATGTGTACAACCATGTTCCCCCAACAACATGTGATCCTGTTGGATATGTGAACATATCATCATCTGTCGTCGGTTGTGCAAGTTTCTTCTTTCCTCATACACAACGTACTAACTAGTAATCTATTCTCTCATCATTCCCTTCTAGTGCAACCAATGCAAAAACATATCATGTTTGTAGAAGATCTGAAAGATGGTCGTAGTCAAGTGAACAATCTATGTCATCATTTATTACAAAGACTGTGAGAGATAAAAGATTAAGATAATTTAGAACCCATGTATCGACCCACTCACTTGACCCACACTAATCCCAATCACATTGAAGACAACTCAAACAATAACAAGCCAACTCCCATGTCCAAATGGTCCATGTACTAGCATCTGAGCTTTGAAATGAATGCATTTTTGAAGAATCTTTCATAGTTTGACAATCCAACCTATCTCCTATTGTGCCCAACTCAACCAACCAAAAGAATCTATGCATCGCTAAATCAAGAGTCCCCCTTGTGACATTTTGAAGCACACCAATCGACAATAAAAATGGCATCAATGAGTTCTGCACCTGAAATCCTCAGTTGCTCCTTAACTAGAGCTCTCTTTACACATGCACCTACTACATCATGCTCCCCTTTTCCATGACCAGTCTCAAAAAAAACTCCAAATATGAGGTACACCTCTCTCTACATAACCAGTAAAACATATGAGCATTGTTGAATTGACATGTGCAGTTATCTGACCAAATGAGATGTCTATCCATAGCAATATTATTTTCCCACACCCACTCAAAATAATTCTCAAAGAAATGTTGGACAAAATTAGATGAGTGTGATCTATCATTGATCATATAAAAATGGTACTCTCTAATTATCTTCCGGTCATCTTCTGTACTATCAGGGGAATGTCTATATGTTATGTGCACAAAAATAGAAACCTAAATAGAATTGTAATATTGAGCTTGCAACTTGTTTTGGGGCTGCAATGTATAGTTCTCTGCAAGGTTAGCAACTGATATAATAGTGCCAATCGGGAAGTGTCCTTACACATCTTGAATTTTTTATCCAACCACTGAGACTTGTGACTATGCCTTGCATACTTGTAAAAAAGATTCTTCCTGAAATCTGAAATAAAATCAGCTACATTGCATTCTTTAGTAACTAACTCACATCTAGAGCCTTCACCTCCACTTTTTAATGTATATTTAATAGTTTCATATACCTTTTTGTGGACAATTATCTTTCCAAAATCGTGTTTGCAGCCCTCATGAAAATATTCAACAAACTTCACTAGCCCACCACACTCTGAGCACTTGTCATTTAAGCAATCTTTTCTATAAAAGAGACATTCATCATCTCTAGGACATAAAAAATGATCTAGCAAGTCTCTTGATGATTTTGGAAGAACACTTGCACCACACTCCTCCAACATTTCACTACTATGCAAAGTAGAATGAATGGATCATAACAATTCATGGTGCATTGAAAACTCCACATGATATTTGCAACAACAAGTATTTCGAATCTTAAGAGGCACACAAAAAAGGCTTCAAGGCTTGAAAAGCTCTTTGTGATATTTGCAATGTTGGATGTGTCTCACAAATTTTTTTGAACAAGATTCTTTGACTCACCTCCAAATAATGTTTGGAATGCAGTGTGTGGTCTCGAATATCAATTCTCAACTTCAAGACATTATTCACATTTGGTGACACTCTTGAGTTAGATTACCAAAATAGTTGAATTTGATCCTTCACAACATCAGTAAGCTTCTTATCACAATGTGAAAGTCTCCCACCATAAGCCTACGTATCATTTTGAAGAGGATCATCAAGTCTTTCTCTTCTTGCAAGTGGTCTATCCAAAGTTTTACGATTTAGATTCAAGTCAACACAAATTTGTCTCATCAAATGAACCTTTCTCAAATGATGACTTACTATGGAGGTTGTAATAACCCTCCTAGTGGCTCTCTTATCTTTTTCCTTGGTAGGGTTACTAATAAAATTGAAAGCACTAAAAAGATTTCTCACAATAATAGCATTCCGCTCCTTTTTCTTATTCACACTAATCTTCAATTTGACTAGTATACGTCTCATCTTCTGCATCTTTAACAATTGCGCAAACATTTGACATTGCTCAACCAATATCTTGTGCCTAAAAAAATGATCAAAATTTTTTGAAACCCACAATCGAATGGTTCTTTCTAATCTCTTGCCATTGAAATTGTTCATTATGTTCTCATCAGTTTCAAGTAACCATTTAGTTCTTCTTGAAGGTCTCAATTTTGAAGTTTGTCTTTCTTCCTCCGAAGGGACTTCATTTCTCATATAATTTGGAGATGTGTAACATTGATTTGGTTCTTTTGCACCATTATCATTGTCAATTCCTTCATATTCAATTGGTGGATTGTCATTGACAATGTGCACACTCCATTGGACACATCTACATGTTCATTTTCAAAACCTACATTTTCATCTTCAAAACCTAAATTCTCATTTTCAAAACCTACATTTTCATCTTCAAATTCATGTTCTTCACTTGAAACCACATTCAAAGGTGGATCTATGCCAACATCTTCATTAATATTTAACATACCTTCTCTCTTGTTCTGATGGACAACCCTATCCATTTCTCTATACACTTCAACATCTTTATTTGTGAGTCTCTCTCTCTCTCTCTCTCTCTCTCTCCTTCCCCATCTTTCTCTCTCTCTCTCTCTCTCTGATCTACAGCCTTCACCTCCACTTTTTAATCTATATTTAAAGGTTTCATATACCTTTTTGTGGAAAATGTACCTTAAATGTTCGCACATCAATTTTTATGCCACTGTTAGTTTCTAGAACAGATGATGAGCGTACAATGGTTCTACATCTATGTGAAATTTATTTTCGAGAGCTAAAAAATCAATTGATTGTATTCAATCGAGGGGAAGTCCATTGACATCTACTTATTCAGTTATAAGTCAGACAGCCGAAATTACAAGGAGTCTATAGAAAAATCTTGTGCTAGATACTTTCAAGAGGATTTGGGCTGAAACTGTCTATCCTCAAATCAACTGTGCAGGTATTTTTTTGAAATCATTTTTTATATCAAATAATATAATACGTACTAATATAAAAATTTATATTATAATATTAATGCTATGCTATTATTATTTAATATTAACATAACAAAAATATTAACATAGCAAAAATATAATTTAATATGAACATAAAAAGAATACAACTTAATATAACAAAATTAATATTACTATTAAAAAAATACATTTATTATGAAACTTGAATTTGGGAAAAGTTGGACAATTGGAATTTCAAAATAGGTGGGCTTTTTCAGATATCCAATATTATCGGATATCCTATTAGGCTTGGTATTTTCTTGGGCATTACCAAATGTGAGTGGTCAACCCTTTAAACATGTTTCAGGAGACAGTTCTTGATACCGAGACTTTGACTATGTAGCTGACGACTATTTTTTCACCTGAAATTGATGAAATGAAAAGGGTTTCTTAAAGACATTATCAGCGTTCCATCAATATAATTGTTGTCAAATTTTGAGTTCAGTAAGTAATTATTACTTATTTTTCCATTGAGTTATCTTTAAAGTTGTAATTGACATACTGATTGAAAAACAACTATAACTTTCAAACCGTTTAACCTTTTTAAAATCTGAAACATATGTCACAATCTATGCTTCGGGTACTATAAGAAAAAAAAAGTTTTGAATTTGGTAAAATTTTGAATTAGTTAAGGTGGTCAGACATGAGAGTTTTTTTATTCAAAAAAATTTGTAGCAAAAAATTCATAATTAATTATTTATTTGACCAAAAATTATAAAAAAATATGTGTCACATCCGGGCATGAGTCTACTACTTATATCTAGAATCTTGGAAAAATATATCATCATTTAATTATGATTAAGGTGGTCATACATACACGTACTCTTTATCTTTTCCTTGAAATGTTTGTAGTACTACATTGAAATCTAAAATTTTGAACAATTAGACAAAAACAAAATTCAAACAAGGGCTAGTAGTTTAGAAACTACATTCAATTTCCTACAGATTCTACTCTTACAACTTTTTCACATAAGATTCATAAGATGTTCAACCTTTTACGTCAAGTTGACTAACCCTGATTTTCTGATTTTTCATTGCCATCTAAGACCATAGTTTGGTATACCATGATCCTACACATACCCTTATATTTTTGAGATCTACTTCATCATCTTCTCTAACTTCTAATAATTTCTCATAATTTGATATCCTCATTTGTTCGGCTTATTTCTCCCCCATTAAGCGAACACCTGAGTCAATTTTACTTAGCAACATTTTACTCTAAAGTGTTTTAACTATACCTTCATCTAGAATCTTACAAACAAGCTCCCAATCTCAACCATAAAAAAATTTGCAAATATCAACGAATGCCTCTTGCTCTTCCTTCTTCAACTTACTATAAACAAAGAAAAGTTGTTTACTAAAATTTTCTTCCTTTGCAAAACCATTAGGATTTCCCTCATGAAGTGCCTTAAGAGCTTCTTTTTAACTTGGTAGATTTCCATCATCTCTTAAGTGCTTTCCAAAAACAAACAAGAGTATGGGGATGCCTCTACATGCATCTATAACATCATTGATGACAACATTTTTGTCAAAGACACCTTTGAAATGTTGATCATCCTATGAGATTTTTTCTCTTAAGAAGCTTCTTGATGCTTCATCAAAAAAACTTTCACATCATATTCCTTACAACTGATATTGAATTTTGAGGTAAGGTTTTTCTCTTGGGACGCGATCATTATTCTTAGCTTTGTTTTGACTTCCCCAAATTCTCCAAAGCCATAATTGATCTATTGAACCATAATAAATATTCTAGCAAGAGGTGTTGGACATATTTGTTGTCTATGAAATTATCAATGAAAAGAAGGAAGGATTTGTTTTCCATGACATCTTGGAGGTGGTGATGACCCTCATGTGGATTCTGTAAATCCTATTTCCCCCCTCCAAAATCATAAATAATATCTCGTTGCATCTACTTGATGTGGAATGTTTCATCAGATGGAAATAGAGGAAAGAGGAGTAACATACATAAACATTCCTATTTTTAAAATAAAACATTACATATCATATTTTATCAAGATTCTTTTGATAGAGCTTCAACTCTTTTCAAAGACAACAAGATTACTTTTTGTTGTAGACATACAACTTCATACAGACAATATCTCTACAACTTCATACAAACAATATTGTGTTTTTTTGTAACTAAACCGCAACATGTATCTACTGATCTTAGCTCATAAATTAACATAAATACCATTACATTTTGTTGTAAATACAACTTCATAGATTTTTGAGCTATTGCTTAGATTATCTTACATAGATACTACTCATATAAACTCACAATCTCATTAAAGCTCTGCGGAGCTGGACTCATGAAAAGAGTGAGTAACAATTACAAGCTCGTTGCATTATATAGAAGATTGAACTACTACGGTGGATGGACTATAGCCTCTACACAACACATCGGTTAGTCTGCAAAACAATAAATTTGTTGATAAGATAGGAATTGAAATGAGGATAGAAGATCAAAGATAAACTTATTGAAGAATGACATAATAGATAAGGTTAATAAAAGTCTTCGCATATTAAAGGAATGCAGACTGTGCTCTATCACATGGAATGTGAATTCCTTTAATACGTTGGTGGGTGTGATTGCAGTTTCCAACGCTCCCCCTTAATCTCAACCACTATCATTTATCTTCTTATTTGTTAGTTTCTTTCACTGATGCTTCGACATCTAGAATCTTCAAATCTTCAACAATAATGTCTTTCTTTCAGGCAATCATTCTCTAATGGAAATACCTTTCTTATCAATATATATCTTCTTGTTCCTTGTAGCTTCCTCCAACTACTACAATGGTCATTCAAACAATCATAGTCTCTTATCTTTTTGGCTGTAGATGTTCATTAATTTTCACAAACAAAAATATCTATAGTCGTAAACACTTTCTTTCTATCAATAGAGAATTCATTCTTGACTATAAACTATTCCATTCATTCATTAATGACCTCTCTCCAAACCATCTAACTTTGAACAACTCCATGTGTCTCTTATTTTTAAATGATCTCCTCCTTTGATAAAAATCTTTAAAACTTGGGTATTTTGGCTTTGCAAATGCAAAAATACTTGATGACATTTTCCTCCAACTGTTACACCAGTTCAAAATCCTTCTGCAATCATTTATCACAAACTTTTTATGCATGGTTTGTCCTTTTTTTTCACAACCAACAATCTTCAGCTTCTGTTGGGTCACTTCTTCCATCAATCTCTATTGGATCTTCTCTAACATCAATTTTCTTTGGATATTGTTCTCTCCAAACTCCTCAAGATAGCCTAATGCTTGAATCTTATTTTTGACAAAATATCATTCACTGTAATAGTCTCTTCAAAGACTTCTACAACCATAATGACAATTACCCAACTTAATACCTTCAACATCAAGATTGTGTGGATCTCTCTACTTTTCTTCTAAAAACTACCAAGCATCTTCCGATTCCCATGAGTATCTACTATCAATTCCAACTGTTTTGTTTGACAAAGAGAAAATGATCATATTAGAAACAATTCTTTTTTTCGGCTCCAAAGAAATCAATTTATAATATTGATGGTTACCTGGCTCAAACTTAAGTAGCCTGAGAGGTGATTCCTCGAGATGCTTTGTAGTCGTTCGGAGAACCTCAAGATAAACTGGGAAGCTAAGAGAGCTCTGGATATCTCCTATACTTTGTTTTGTCTTTTCAAGTTGAGCCTGGGTGGTAATGGCCAACCAATACCTGTATAAGTCACCAAAGAAATAAAAGCTAAGCCTCATAAATATAAAAATTTGGAAAGAGAAAAAAATTGGACGCTGATTCACCTCATTTTTTTAATTAAATTTATTGAAGATCTATATTCAATTATGGTATTTTAAAAATTACAAATATAAACAATACTACTAAAAGTTTTATATTTAATTTATTTAAATCATTTTAAGTTTAAAAAATAAATATTATTTTTTAAGTGTTTTGAATTAAAAATAGAATGCTTGAACATTTTCTTTTTAAAAGTAAAACATCATTAAAAAAGTAAGACATAATTATGAACTTTCACCCTTTATCTATTAATTGCATATATCTTGTTAAAATCAAGTCTCACTTCAATCGATGGTTATCACTTGAAAATCCAATTATCTTTATAAGATGCTTTAATTTCATGATCATTCTTGAATTGCATAATTGTTTTGTTGCCCTTCAATTAATGTGTAAGGAAAATATTCTAGCAATTAAGTCACATTTATTTTATTGTTTTGGTAAACTAAATTTCTCAATATTTTAAAATGTGGCTTGTTTCTATCATAATAAAATTGGAAATAAAAGAGCTAACTCTCAAATTAGTAAATATATGTAGTTCTAAATGAGAGAGAATAATGCATAGAAGTGTACCTTTTCAATAGAACTGACATAATGAATTACAACAAAAGTGTAATGAATCCAAGTCTAACTATCACAAAAGAGAGTTGTAATGAAATAGTGTTTGAATGATAGATTGAGAATAAGAAAATCTTATATTTATGGTGAACTACAACAAAAGTGTAATGATCCAAGTCTAAGTATCACAAAAGAGAGTTATAATTAAACATTGTTTGAATGATAGATTGAGCACAAGAAAATCCTATATTTATTGATCAAGTTCACTAAATGGTAGGTGTTAATTTCTATAAGAATAGGTCAATTGTGTTATAATCAAGATCAATAAGTCTAGGAAAAATATAATAAATCCAATTTTCCTAAAAAATTAGAGAACAAATTTCTTAGTTTGACATTCTTATTTTTAACATCTCAATATTTTCAAATCACCTAAATATCCTTTTTTTATTTTTTTAACAAATTCCATCTAAAAAATTTAGTTACACATTATATAAGTATTTTTTTAAACAATAAAATGTTGTTTAGGACTTTGCCATTTTTCAAATATTTTAAAAGTTTTAGCAAAAAAAATTATTTCATAGCATTAGTTTTTGTATAATTTTATTCAATCTTGCTTTGGTTAATAAAGTGAGCATTAGTGTTAGTGGAGCATGATGTGTCAATATCTTTTATGCAAGATTTTTCTCCTTTTGTTTGGATTCTTTGTATTCCTTCTATTATCTATTTTCACATCTCTTAATGTTATTTTCCTTCTTCAAAATTTGCATTACTCCCTTATGGTCTGCTTGGGTGCTAGAATACCAAATGCTAGATATAGTCAATTATGCAAGATGCTACAATTATGGAAGATACAAATATTGAAAATAATTTCCGGAATATGGGCTGACCCGTTTGGTTCACCCGGAAGATGACTGAGACGATGCATAAGGAATTTCAATTCTTTATTTTAATTTCTTTGGATATGGTGTGTATATGTCTATATATATACACACATACATGTGTGTATATATACACATACACACATGTGTGTGTATACACACACATATACATATATACACACGAGTGGTCCCACAATAGTGCGTCCCACTTTTCTAGACATGTTGATTTTTGTTGAAATGACACATTTTAAATAGAATATGATGATTTAAGCCTTGAGAGGTTCCATTTGAAGGAATTAATTACAAATGGTTAGCTCAAAGCCTCTCGGATCAAAAAAACATTGATATAACATCTATATTATTCATTCATACCAACAATGGAGTCTCCTTCACACCTATTAAAATACTGACAAAAAATCACTTTGACTTTAAGTTTTGGTAGATCAAATGAATCCATTTGAAAAACCTATCTATGTATTATGATTATATTTGGAACAAGCTTTCTAATGAGTATAATTTTAATACATATTGAGTTCATTATCACTTTTAAATATTACTTTAACTAAACATAGGTTGTTTGGTCATTCAACAACCTGTCTCTTCAAGACTTTGGGAAAAATAGTAAATTAAAAAAAAAAAAAACTATGAAATATATGTAGGAAAAGAGTATTTGTGTTACCTTTCTATAAAAAAAGAAAAGAAAAAATGAACTTCAATATACCCAAATCAAATTAGAGCGATCCAAGTGACCTTATGTCTAAATTACAGTTACTATCACTTTAGAACTTAATAAACTATGAAATATTGATCCAAAATTAATGAAACCAATTGCATCCTTTAGATAATGAAGTTACAAATATAATCTTGAAATAATTACATCGTTATCATATTTTTAAAAAAAATTATGTTGATCCAAGTGAAAGTAACTCCTTAAAAATATAATTTTTCACACAAACCACTTTTCGAAGAAGGAAAAATAAATTTAAATGAATTCTATTATATGTGTGTGTGTGTGTGTGTGTGTGTGTGTGTGTGTGTGTGTGTGTGTGTACTAGAAAGAAAATTCTAAAAGACTCTAGATTACATCATCTTCAAATTTTTAATAGTTGTGCGGCAACAAGTGTTTGAAAGTGATATTTTTTTCATAATATTGATCTTTGTGTCAAAGTTGGCCAAAAAGTGAGACACACTATTGTGGGACCACCCACACACATGTGTTTATATATTTACACACATGTGTGTATATACATACACACGCGTGTGTGTGTGTGTATACACATGTGTATATATATACACAAATACACATGTGTGTATATACATACATGTGTGTGTGTGTGTATATATATATATATATATATATATATATATATATATATATATATATATATATATATATATATATATATATATATATATATATATATGTATGTATGTATGTATATAGACACATGTATGTATATACACACATATGTATATATATACACGTGTATATATATACATCCTTATAGAAATATAATATACATCCTTATAGTCATAGATCCCATGAAATATTAAATTTGGTTTTATAAAAATAGGAATTGGAATTCCAAATTCCAATTCCACCTATTTGAGTGGAAGATGCAAATGCCCATTTTGGGGCAAAATTGGAATTTCAAAATTCCAATTCCAATTTTTTGGATGGACACAAACATGGAATTGACATTATCCGGAATTAGATAATGTCAATTCCAGTCTAATTCCAACCCCCAAACGAGCCCTTAGAGTCTAACTTTGTAAAGTTTTTTTTGTTTTTTAATCATATATTTGTAGTTTTATTATATATCTCCTTCATCACTTTCTATTTTGTCATTTATTCTACATATTATAATAAAAATAGTAAATATAATATATGATAATCTAATCCTATAAATAGGAAAAATATTTAACATATATCTGATGAAGGGTGCTCCCCTTAATACGACAAACACATAACAGAAACAGAGAAACAACAACAATTTCTTGGACTACTCCCATATACAATCTGGAATGGTGATTTACCAGTGCTCCTATTGATAGAATTATTGTATGCAAATTATGTCTGTGGTAAAATCAAATCCCATCCCGTTGGCTTATCTCCAACCAAACATCTCAGCAAATTTTCCAAACTCCTATTCACCACCTCTGTCTGTCCATCAGTTTGTGGATGATGTGATGAACTGAACTTTAAATCTATCTTCAACTTCTTCCACAATGTATGCTAGAAATATCCAACGAACTTAGTGTCCCTATCTGAAACTATACTCTTTGGCAAACCATGTAGTCTCATCACTTCTCTAAAAAATAATTCTGCTACATGAACAGCATCATTGGTCTTCTTGCAGGGAACAAAATGTGTCATCTTTGAAAATCTGTCAACTACCACAAAAATTGAATCATGTCCCCACTGTGTCCTTGGTAAACCAAGAACAAATTCCATACTAATATCCTCCCAAGGCTTCTCTGGTACAAGTAATGGCTGATATAGCCCTGTATTCTGCTTCACTCCTTTCGCCATCTGACATACTCTGTACAAACTTCTTGACATCTTGTTGCAACTGTGGCTAATAATAATTCTCACTAACCAAAGCAAGGGTTTTATCATGACCAAAATGTCCAGCCAATCTTCCACTATGCTTCTCCTTGATGAGATTCTCCCTCATAGAACTTCTTGGAATGCACAACTGACTCCCTCTGAATAGCATATCATCATGAATGATGAAATCCAGCCACTTTGTCCTGTCTAGAGTAACAAGTTCTGTACAAGCTTTCCAAGCTTCACCAAAATCAAGATCCTCTGGATACAAATTCTTGAGTTCCTTGAACCCAACCACCTCAATCTACATTTCTGTCAGCAATAGTTTCCTTCTACTAAGAGCATTTGCAACCCTGTTAAACTTTCCACTCTTGCATTTTAAAACAAATGTATAACTTTGCAAAAACTCAACCCATTTCAAATGCCTTTGATTCAACTTTCCTTGACTATTCAAATATTGCAAAGCTTGATGATCAATATACAAAACAAACTCCTTAGGAAGCAGATAATGTCTCCACTTCTTCAATACCTGAACTATAGCATAAAATTCCTAATCATAAATAGAATATTTCCTCTTGGCATCATTTAACTTCTCAATAAAATATGCAATAGGTTTACCTTCTTGGCTCATAACAGCTCCTATTGTAGTACCACTAGCATCACAGTCTACTTGAAACACCTTATTAAAATCTAGAAGTGCTAAAAAAGGTTGTTCTGTAACTTTCTGTTTCAATAGTTTAAAACTCTTATTTGCCTCATTAGTCCATTTGAACTCTTTTCTATCCCCTCTCATTGTTTCAGTCAAGGGTCCACAAATACTGCTAAAATTTTTGATAAACTTTCTGTAAAAGCTAGCCAAACCATGAAAATATCTTACCTTAGTAGCACTCCTTGGAGTAGGCCATTCAAAGATAGCCTATACTTTCTCTGGATCCATTTTCAGACCTTCTGCTGAAACTACAAATCCCAAATACACTAATTCTTTTTTCACAAAACTGCAGTACTTCTTCAAATTAATCAATAATTTCTCATCTCTCAGCTTCTCAAACACCATACAAATATGCATCATATGCTCTTCCAATGTCTTACTAAAGATCAAAATATCATCTAGGTACACAATGACAAACTTACCCATAAATTCTTTCAGAACCTCGTGCATGAGTTGCATGAAAGTGCTTGGTGCATTAGTTAGCCCAAAATGCATGACTAACCACTCATACAATCCTTCCTTTGTCTTGAAGGTAGTCTTCCATTCATCTCCTTCTTTGATTCGAATTTGGTGATATCCACTCTTTAGATCTATGTTTGAGAAATACACAGCCCCACTCAAATAGTCCATAATATCATCCATTCATGGCAATGGAAATCGATACTTGATTGTGATCTTGTTTATTGCTCTAGAATCTGTACACATCCTCCATTCTCTATTCTTCTTCCATGCTAATACTGCTGGTATAGTACAGAGGCTTAGACTCTCTTGAATCAACCCCTTCTGCAATAACTCATGTACTTGTCTATTCAACTCTTCACTTTCTGTTGGTGGAATTCTGTGTACTACCTTGTTTGGAAAACTAGCTCTTGGAATCAAATCCATCTGATGACTGATCTTCCTTATCGATGGTAATCCATCAGGTACATTATTGAATACAATATCCTGAAACTCATTCAATAAATCTGCAACCTCTACAAGCACATCCTCTACTTCCTCCTTACCAGCTTTTGGAATTAAAGCAAAACACACATGCTCATATACCATCTAGAAATTTTCTTCCATCAACAAATGTTATTCTTGCATTACCACATACCTTTTCTTTGGTCTCTTTCAATGGCTTTAGCTTATGTCGCACTTCATCCTTTGTCAAGGAATAGGTATTTGCATGACCATCATGTACAACACATTTGTCAAACTACCATGGTCTACCTAACAACATATGACATGCATCCATAGATATGATATCACATAGTACCTCATCTTGGTACCCATCGATCTTGAACTTTACTAGGCACTGTTCACTGACCATGACCTTGTGGTCATCCTGCACCTAGGCAATCTGATATGGATGTGGGCGTTTCTATCTCTTGAGCTTCAACTTTGTCACCATCTCTTCTGACACCAAATTGCCAGTGCTTCCACTATCAATAATCACATCATAGCATTTACCCTCACACTTGCATCTAGTGCGAAACAGGCTCTTCTTTTATTTAGGTTCATTCTCACCACTCAGCAGGACTCTTCTGTTAATCAATGTTTCTCCTCTTTCAGCATCTTCAAAATTTGAAGATCTGGCATCTTCATCTACATGTGCCACTCTAGCCTGGCCTTCATTCCTCCTATATATCCTTCCTTGGCATTGAGGACATTCAAATGCCCTATGATCTTCTTCTCCATAGTGAAAACATGTTCCATAGAAGCCTCCTCTTCTTGAACCTTGTCCTCTTCCTCTTCCTCTCTGATCTCTATTGTTCTAATCTTGGAAATAATTGACATTGTTTCCTCTCTGATTTTGACTGCTACTAGCCTCATCCTTCTTTTTTGGATCTTTATTTCGGCCTCCATATGACCGTCCACTAGATCATCCACCATGACCTCTTTCGTTTTGTCTACTTTTGAACTTCTTGTTCAACTTTTCCTCTACTTTTAGGACAAATTAGTATGCCTCTTCAATAATGTTCATTCAAACCAAATTCAACTCCTCTTGAATGCTCGACCTCAACCCATTAAGGTAACAGGCAACTTTCTCCTTATTAGCTTCTGCATGGCCTATTCTGATGAGGATTCGATAGAAATCCTTTATATACTCCTGAATAGATCTTCTTGCTTGCTTCAAACTTTGCATCTTCTTCAGAAGGTCAAGCTCATAATCAACAGGAATGAACTATTGCTTCAATTTATCTATCATCTGATTCCATCTTGTGATTTTATCTTTCCCTCTTCTATCTCACTCTAATTGAATCTCTTGCCACTAGATCTTCACATGACCTTTCAGTCTGGTCTTCGCAAACTTGACCCGATCAGGATCCTCAATATCTTCATACTCAAAATATTCTTCACATTCATTGATCCAGTCGATCAATTCCTCTGGGTTAAGATTCCCTAAAAATGTAGGAACCTCAATCTTAGGTCTTTTCTCGATCTTGGAAATGGCCCGGAAAAGCTTTTCTTCCTCTTGATTCAAAACTTTGACTTCTCCTTCTTGATCTTCTTCTTCGGCTTCATCCTCGCTTTCGTCTTTGACATTAAGATTCATTCCTCTGTGAATCTTCTCTTGCAATGCTCGCAGTTGTCTCTGCAGTTCCCTAACCTCAGGTGTTACAACACCAGCTCTTCCACCATGTTCCCTTCGTGGAGGCATTTTTTTGCTTCTCACTGAAAGCCTAACCATGGTCCTGGTGCAAACTGCCTCACAATCGGTGATTTGTTTACACAGAAATCCTAACCCACGGTCCTGGTGTAAACTACCTCACAATCGGCGATCTGTTTACACACTCAAGAACTCTTTCTCTGATACCACTTGATGAAGGGTGTTCCCCTTAATACCACAAACACATAACAGAAACAGAGAAACAACAACAATATACAAGAACAGAAAATTGGCTTCTTATTATCTCCACAAATGTGGAATTACAAACTTTCAGAATTACAATATGCAAAGCCACATGGGCATTCCCTCACAATATTTTGTAGGACAAAGCCTCAAATTATTACCCAAATCTACCACCCAAAACTATCCCGAACTACCTAAGACAACACTACAGACCTTTCTTATATAGGCAATTTCCACCACCCAAGAAGGTTCCAGAAATTTAGCCCTTTAGGCCGACTAGACATAGAATTATTTATTTTTTACAATTATTACAATAGGGTTGGCTCGAACGAAATACAAAATATGATTTTAGGTAACGCAACTTTCGGAGGCCATAACTTTTTAACTGTAACTTCATTTTTCTATTGTAACCACTTTTCAGAAACACCATGACGAGATCTACAGCATTTGACATGCACTAGCGCTACTCAGTCAGGGGTCGATAGTGATCTGGAGCCTCTAAGGCCTTCAAAATTGACCTAAAAGATTTCATACCCAAAAATCTCAATAACTTCACCAATACTAATGATGTGGTAATGAAACTCAACTGGTAGGCTGAAATGACTAGGATGAATCTCCAACTGTGAAATCAAAACATTTTGAGATCATATGACCAACTTACTAAAAATAGTAAGTTTCCATAAATAGCAGCTCTACACAAGGTAGCCCTTATTGAAAAGAAAACATAAATATTTTTTGGGTGATGCAAGATTGCTCTTACACCCAGGATGCTCCTACATCAATATCTATTATTACAAAATGTTTAAATTTGCAAGTCAATATTAAGTCTAGAATATAGACTATATTAAAATTATTATTATCTACACAATGATATTATACATACCTTACTAGTTCATGTCACCTTCTTTATCCTTTTATCCATAGGTCAAGTGCATCTAAGAAGATTGAATTCATGTTCCATCATTAAAAAAATATTGAATTAGTTTTTCTCTAAAGTTCTAGGGCAGGCCACATATTTTCCTCTATTTCTATAGTCTTCTATAGTTGCACTATTCTCCTGTAGCTTTGATAGATCATGTTTCCTTTTTAATGTACGGGATTTTTGTGATACATGTGGGGTATTTTGGCACTTTCAGTGGGATGTTTGGACTCAAGCTTGTTGGAATGTCTCTTATTTGGCTGATTTCTTTGAACTCAATGAGGCAAGGCTCCTATCAAGACTTATTTTCTTCAAGTTTTGTGGACTCTTGGACCTTCTTTTATTATTTGGAATATTTGGTTGGAGAGAAATCATTTAGTTTTTTAAGATGTATTGTTAGGGGCACACCACTTGTGGTGGAAAATTATCCATTCTTTTAGAGAAATTGTTTTGGAAGAAAAATGTAACCTGACAAAGATTGTAGATCCTAGAGTGATGTCATTTTCTATAACCACCTCCATATTTCTCCTCCACAAGGAAAACTTATGAGAAAAAAATGGAAACACCATCTTCGAAAGATAAATAGGGTGGGGAGGTAAAGTCCTCCTCTGCAGGGTATTCTAAAACTCAATAGGGATGGGTCATCTTAGGGAAACCCAGGTCCTATGAGTATTGGTGGAGTTGGTAGAGATAGCTTGGGGGTTGTTTAGTTAATTTTTTTTAATTTATAAATGTCTTCATGATAATAATTTGATGTCTAGGCTATTGCTATTTTTTTTAATCTTGTGGAGCATGTTTGTGCTCTTGGATGGAGCAAGCTATTTTGTGAGTCTGATTTGAAGGTGGTGGTGCATCTGTTGAATCTAAAGCATTATGAGGATGTTAGGTGGTAGTTAGTTTTTTTTGTTAACTAGATTCTTAATTTGTGGACTTCTTTGGATTTTCTTACTTTCAATCATATCTCTAGGGAGTGGAATGAAGTAGTAGATTGCCTAGCCAAATGGGCCTCTGATCACATGAAGAATTGGACTATTGTGGATAGGGTTCAATTGCCTTTGGGATTGTCTCAACAGTTGGGTCACTTAGTCAATCTTGATAGGGTTGTTTGATGCTTGTGATTTGTACTTCTTGATTGAATAAATTTTCACCCTTCTTTTATTTCCAAGAGAATGCAACCTCTCATCATACCTTACATAATATAATGAGCTAGGAACATTTACTTTGGTGCATTAAAATGAATATAGAATAAAAAAGTTCATAATATAATGCATATATGTATATATATTAATAGATTACATAATTTTTCTTAAGTAATGATGTTAGGGAACCCTATGAAGACATAGGGTGTTAGTGAACTTGCATTCAAGTGGAAAAACAGGTAATATAAAAATAGCTTGTTACTCATGCATACAAACAAGTAATGAAATGATCCATTGCAAATTAGTTTTTTTTTTAAATATCTTGCATCTTTTAGAGGTGATATGTGTTTTCCTCTTGGCTTCTTTGGTAGGAAATCACACATAGGTTGGGGTGGGGGCATATGAAGGGGAACACTTAGTTTTTTTTCAAAAGTTTGCAAAATGTTAAATAAAGTAAAAGATTTTCATGGCTGGATAGCCACTACTTGTTTGGAGTGACGAATAACATGTCTGTTGATTCATTCTCTAAGCATATGTGGAGTGCCTAATCGAGTCGTTATCTAAGCATGTGTGGAGTGTCTGATCCCTTCTCTATCATGTCTGATTGTGCATGGATTCATGTCTGAGCATATTCTTTTATGTCGTGTCTAAGCATTTCAACATTTTATAAATGATGGTGCATCTTTATTTTGACAAAGTTATGTATGGAAGCAATGCGTTCAATATTTCCTTTCATTTCTTTAGAAACTATTGAAACAATGAAAAGAGGTGTGGTGTGATGCTCGAAGTTCATACACATTTCACTACTAGGTGTGTTATTATCTTTACAAAGGCACCACCCTTATGTAATTTCTTTTATGGCATGAATTTGTGCTACTCTTGTGATGAACAATAAATATTTTATTTACATGGTGATTATGGTCGATAAAAGAGCCTAAAAGACTTATTATGTAGTGAAAATTTCAAAGTGGCATTGGAAGTAATTAAAGACAAAAACAAAAATAAAATAAAATAAAATTACAAGTGATATCTGAGTGCAACAGGTTGTTTCTTCATTATTCTAAGATTTTTATTTTGCCTTAGCTTTCTTCATGGAAATTGGTTATTCCTAAGGAAAATGAATGGATATTTTGGGCTGAATAGAATTAGTTTGGAATTGTTATTGTGTTGACCTTTCCTTATAGTATGTGGTGACGAATAGCATGCTCAAGTTAGTTTTTTCTTAATTTTTCCTATTTTTTTTGGTGTTAGAAAGTTTCTGAACTAGTTCAATGACTTATAAAGTATTCAAGAATTATTGTGAGATATTTAAGAATTAATGTGATAGTCCCTTTCTGCAAATAAAGATAATATTGAGATTACAAATGATTTGTGGTTCAACAACTTTCATTGGTCAGTTAGTGTTTTTCCATCATCATACATATTTTTTGTCTAGGATTATGGAGAGTATCTTGTAGAGGATAGTGTTAAAGACATTGACATGTCTTTAGTCGACACTTTAAAGTATGTGCTTATTGATAGAGTGATTGGTCAAAAGTTCACTATACCTATCAAGCTTCTATCCACAATTCCAATGCCTCCCCTAATGCTACTTTTGGACAAGGAATAACAAGGTCATTCTAGAGGTTGGCAGCATTGGAGGATGGAGGAACTTCCATCATCTCAAGTTAGCTTCTTTCTTTATGACGGTGTTCTCCATGAGAAGCATTTTTGGAGTTTTTAGTTTTCTACTTTTTTTTTTCTAATGCCAAAAATTTTGAGGAATACATTCTTTGCAAAGATTCATTTTAGAGATAGGTTTGGGACTTGATATTGTGCTCAATATAGATTAATATCAAGAGAGCTTTAGAGTAAATGATCAAGAATTATACTCTTTTGTAGTCATTAGACAATGATAGAGATCTATTACATCTCTTATGAATCATTGTTGAATAATTTAACGCTTTGTGATTCAAGATTTCAAGACTAAGAGCTAAAGAACACATCTCAAAAGCTACACTTTTCTGAGGGTCACAAGACAACTTGGTGGAGCCTTTCTTGGTTTAGGATTTACATCTTCAAGAAAAGATTTTCTCAAAATATGTAATCGACATGTTTTGTTACATAAGACTTAAGGGAGGGTCCCTAAGGAAAGGTGTTTCAGGATCAATGGAATAGGGGGAGAATATTGGTGTTATTGTATTCAACATCATCATATTACATTGTATGGTAAGTTATCACCATATAAATCTTTTGATGTATGGTGTAACTATCTCGCA
Organism: Chamaecyparis obtusa; assembly: GCA_027943335.1. Taxonomy (NCBI): domain Eukaryota; kingdom Viridiplantae; phylum Streptophyta; class Pinopsida; order Cupressales; family Cupressaceae; genus Chamaecyparis; species Chamaecyparis obtusa. Next base: position 245,697 of record BSBK01008729.1, on the reverse strand, counting down.
TTGTATGTCATTTGTGCAATTGGTAACTACCACATCTTCTACATTGTATAAAGACTTCCCTTATCAATGAGTAGAATCATTGAATGTTCATCTTTTATTTTTGGCATAGTACAACCCAATAGCACTAGTACAAAAGATACCATTCATACTGCCTAGTATGTGCAAGGTAGTGGGGGTGATTGTGCCTTAAATCTAACATTTTTTTTTGCAAGAAGAAAATTTCAAATAATGACAAGAAAAACAATTTTTTTAGTTTCTCTTTCACAAATTAAATTTGACAACCATCAATTATATAGAATCTTTGCAATTTTTTCAACAAAATCCAAAATAGGGAAAATTATTGATCAAAATTCATTTGTTAACCAACCTAGATCAAATGGTGAGGGCCATTTCTACCAAAGAGAATATTTCAATAAACTCCCCTCTGAAACCCTCATTGAAATGCACATTTAAAAACCCTTTTGACCAAATAGTTTTCAAACCCTAAATCTACAAGCAAACCATCATAGAAAAAAACTCAAAGCCATCAAATATATAATAAAACAACATGCAAATATGCTTCATACCTTGTAAATGCCTAAAATCCTTCATGCATATCAATGGCTTCTACACCTTGTCCACTCAAGTTAATGTTACAACTCCAAAGAAACCATGGACCACTTGTTATGAAATAATATTTCATATCATTTACTTTTAATCTATTTCCTTTTGAGAAACAAGCATGCATGCAAGCTTACAAAATCACTATTATCCACAGATCAAATCTACATACAATAAGATAACACAAGATATACCATGGAAAAACTCTCACAAGGGAAAACCTCATCCTCCAAAGGAAGCCATATTTTACTGTATTATTTATTTATAAAGAAATACAAAGCACTTATAGAGTTACAATGAATACTCTTGAAAAATTGAGCCCTCCAATGCATTCTCATATGTCCAAACATATATCCATACATCTCATGCCATGCTTTACAAATACAACCTATAGAAAGATTCAATAATGAAACCCTAAACCTCTAACATTTGTTTTCTTTTATAGAAACAAATTCACATAAAATACAACTAATGGTAAAGTAAAACCCAATGCCACAAAACTATGTGTACACAATACCATTGGGCACTAAGTTTATATTTTATTAAATATCTTTCCCCAATATTAGATAATTACAATATCATATCCCAATGTGACAATCACATTAAATATAACTTTGGTAAAGTAAATTTGTGTGCCATAAAACTATGTTTACACAATACCATCAGGTGCTAAGTTTACATTTTATTAAATATCTTTCCCCAATATTAAATAATTACAATTTCATATCCCAAAGTGACAATCACAATAAATATAATACTAATGTTATAGTTCGACTATCAAGTGGCCCCAAAAATGAAATCTCTACATGATGCACATCCATCTAAGTACTCCTAAGTGCAACATAAATAATAATAAAATATAACATTACAATTATTATGTGAAATGTAAAACACTTTTTCCTAGGGAAAACCTCTATAGTATCCTTATTCTTGGTGAGAGTTTTTTCCTTCTTCTTTTACAAATAAAGACCAACATTGCCTACACAAATCCCAATCGCATTGTTGACATTTATACCTTCTTTGTTGGTCCCATGTAAGACTTGTATAGATGTAGCACGAGTCATAATAATATGATGTAAATTGTCTTTTATCAATTGTCAAATGATGTTGTGAATGTTTTGGATGGTTTATGATTATATCCCTGAAATATTTCTTGACCATTTGATTGCATTTCCCAATGATAAACTCTCCAATAATTCCATCCTTATTATGACATCCAACTCATCCCCTTTCTCATCATTTATTTTACACAACATCTTGACCATTTCATATCCACTCTTTGTAACCACTTCATCAATATCTATAACAACTAACCATCTTTTTTCAATATATAAAAGATTAGCAAGTAATTTGAGGATTTCTTTCATCAAATTTAAGGTGTCATCAATTTCTTCACAAAAATACTTGCAACAATACCAAAAGGTTACCATGTCCTCAAAAGATAGTATAGGCCAATGCAAGTCTTGTATCACATCTTCATAGACATCTTTGAGTGTTGCAATATCACATTCTTCTTGAAAAAGATATCCAACATATATAATTTGAACATTGCTATGAACTTGATTTAATTGCTCTATGTTGAATTTCATTTTGAGCTTTGGACTTGGGAGTTCAACATAAAAAAAAATCAATTTATCTTCCATTAGTCCCTTGTTCACCTGTAATAATAAAAAGAGAAATATCATTAATAATATTTGATGATGTATATAATAGAACAATAAGTTATAATTTACTAAAAAATTTATATACCATTAAAATTTAAAAAATAATATATTTAAAAACTAATCACTTCAACATAATATCTTACCAAATTTAATTTATTGAAGAGAAAACTTAAGCTTGACTCAGTATGCATGGAAGAGAAAATTTGATTAACCTTTGTTCTGGTGAATGGAAAGGCCTCTACACCCCATGACATCATTACAGATAGTGCATCTTGATTCGCAATATCTCCTTTTTCATCAAAAGTGATGCAAAGTGGACTTTTTCTTTCCACTTTAACCACATTAGGATTAGGAATAACTGTCCAGCTCATTTTTTGAATAGCCCTTTTGTAAGTACCAAGCCCATATAATTCATTTTTAAGTAGATGAATCCATATCATTTCAAAATCATGGCCTTTAGATTTGAGTTATTTATACGTATGCTCTAGTTTTATATATTCAAGCGTGTTTAAATCACTTATGAAGATGCCCACCACATTGTTGTTTAGCTAATCCATCAGCACTTGACACATGCATATTACAACATATTACATGAATTACAAATGTGTAACATTCATTTTGAAGGTGACTATAAGTTTTGTTTTAGTCAAATGATACATTGAATATATTAATTCGCCTCAATTTTATGATTTCTATATTTACATGAAAATAATATTTCTATAGTATTATTATATGATGAAGATACCAGTTTTAATCTACTGTCGATGAGATGATATGCATTGTTTTCCTTCAATATTTGAATAAAATCTGTAAGCCTACTTTCATTGGGTGACTTCCCTAAACACAGATTCTATAAAATCTCCAATTCTATTGGAAATTTTGTCTTCTTTATAACACCATAACGCACAAATTGACTATGCATGCAATAATATAACACAAGATATACCCTAGAAAAAATCTCACAAGGGAAAACCTCATCCTTTAAAGGAATGCATACTTTGTTGTAATATTTACATATTGAGAAATATAAAGCACTTATAGAGTTACAATGAATACTCTTCAAACATCGAGCCCTCCAATGTATTCTCATATGTCCAAGCATGTCTCTATAGATTTCATGACATGCTTCTCAAATGTAACCTATAGAAAGACTTAATAATGACACCCCAAACCTCTAGCCAAACCATACCTTTAACATTTGTTTCCTTTTATAGAAACAAGCTCACATAAATACTACTAGTGGTAAAGTAAAACCATGTGCCGCAAAACTATGTGTACACAATACCATTAGGCGTTAAGTTTACATTTTACTAAATATCTTTCTACAAAAATAAACAATTACAATATCATATCCCAATGTGACAATCACATTAAATATAGTACCAATGTTATAGTTCAACTCATCAAGTGGCCCCAAGAATGGAGTCTATAAAATCTCTACATGATGCACATCAATTTAGGTGCTCCTAGCCGCAACATAGATAATGAGAAAATATAACATTACAAATATTACACAAAGTGTACAAAACTTTTTCCTAAAAAAGATAACCTCTATAGCATCCTTATTATTGGTGAGACCTTTTCATTTCTTCTTTTAAAAATTATGACCAACATTGTGTACACAAGTCCCAATCACATTGTTCACATCTATACCTTCTTTGTTGGTCCCATGTAAGACTAGTATAGATGTAGCATGAGTCACAATAGTATGATGTAAATTTTCTTTTATCAATTGTCAAAGCACATTGTGAATTTTTTGGATGGTTTATGATTATATCCCTGAAATATCTCCTAAACATTTGATTGCATTTTCCCAATGATAAACTTTCTAATAATTCCATCCTCATTATACCATTCACCTCATCCCTTTTCTCGTCAATTATTTTACACATGTTCACCATTTCATATCCACTCCTTGTAACCACTCCATTAGTATCTAGTACAACTAGCCATCTTTTTTCAATATATAGAAGCTTAGCAAGTAATTTGAGTTCTTTCATCAAATTTAAGTTATCATCAATTTCTTCACAAAAATACTTGCTATGATACCAAAAGGTAACCATGTCCTCAAAAGATAGTTTAGGCCAATGCATTTCTTGCACTGCATCTCCATAGGCATCTTTGAGTGTTGCAATATTATATTCTTCTTCAAAAAGATATCCAACATATATAATTTGAACATTGCTATGAACTTGTTTTGATTTCTCTAAGCTGAATTTCATTTTGAGCTTTGGACTTGGAGGCTCAGCATAAAGAAAAATTAATTTATCTTCTATTACTCCCTTGTTCACCTGTAATAATAAAAAGAGAGAAATATTATTAATAATATTTGATGATGTATATAATAGTACAATAAATTATAATTTATTTTAAAAATTATATAACATTAAATTCTTTTTAAAAGAAAACTTTAAAAAAACTAATTACTTCAACATAACATCTTACCAGATTTAATTTATTGAAGAGAAAACTTAAGCTTGACTCAGTATGCATGGAAGAAAAAATTTGATTAACCTTTCTTTTGGTGAATGGAAAGGCCTCTACACCCCATGACATCATTGCAGACAATGCATCTTGATTTGCAATATTTCCTTCCTCATCAAAAATAATGCAAAGTGGATTTTTTCTTTCCACTTTAACCACGTTAGGATTAGGAAGAACTGTGCAGCTCATTTTTTGAATAGCCCTTGTGTAAGTACAAATCCCATATAATTCATTTTTAAGTAGAGGAATCCAGATCATTTCAAAATTGTGGCCTTCAGATTTGAATTCTTTATAAATCTTTTCTAATTTTATATATTCAGGTGTATTTAGATCACTTATGAAGATGCACACGACATTGCCCTTTAACTTATCCATCAGTACCTGAAACATGTGTATTACAACATATTACGTGAATTGCAAATGTGTAACATTAATTTTGAAGGCAGCTAAAAGTTTTGTTCTAGTCGTATAATACATTGAATGCATCAATTTGCTTCAAATTTATGATTTCTATATTTAAATGAAAATAATATTTCTATAGTATTATTATATGATGAACATACCTATTTCAGTCTACTGTCGATGAGGTGATCTATATTGTTTTCCTTCAATATTTGAATAAAATCTGTAAGCCTACTTTCATTGGGTGAATTCCCTAAACACATAGATTCTATAAAATCTCCAATTCTATTGGAAATTTTGTCTTCTTTATATGAGCTTTTTGAGCTCTGGATGGCCTCTCCTGAAATGTCATCTTCTCCAAATCTATATTTAAAATCACCAAATTTGTGTTGTTTATCATCCACCACTACATTCGCCATGCAACAGGCAAGTTTGTTGTCAGATCTGTAACCACCACAATCAAAGAAAAGGGAGGTAATGAGATGATGGTGCCTGAGGTCAGTTGAAGCAATGGCAGATGATCCTATTGGTGCCAACTTCAAAATTTGTCAAAAACATTCCGTAAAGTTCAAGAATCACACATAAGAGACACGTAAGATCTAGATCATAAAAACTTAGAAAGTCAAAAAACATAATAGGTCTACAAGTAAATAAAGACTTTTCCATGACATAAATTTCATTTGCATTCAAGAGATTACATCATTATGAAGATAAAGTCGAATATCCTTGCCATAAAATATGAAGGTTCGACCAAACTGTCGAAATACACAACAAGAGTAAAATAATACAAGGCGTATGTCGACCATACCATCGAACATAAAATGTCAAAGTATATACACATACATTAAAACACATGACCTTAAGGTCGAAGAAGTACAAGATATCCAAATACATGCCATCAGACTATCCGCCATCCATCTGCATGTTCATGTCTCCTATGCCATCAAACAGACTATCATCCATCTGCATAACTTGAGATGGAAATGTGATCCAGGCATTTATTCCACCCAACCACGGAGTGGTTAGCTCCCCCAGGGCTCATCCTGAAATGAAGAGCTCACCGACCCTACACGAGTGATCTATCAACTCAACACAGATGGATCGGAAAAGAATCTGGTGCAAGTTGTGATCTAGCTACTTTATCACACACAAGTAGAACGAACACAGATATGGCAGAGAGAACGTACATAACCAACACAATTTCATTTATGTGTTTACAAGCTTAGGCCTAAGCATAAAAGACCATATTTCTACTGGAAGGTAAAAGAAACTACATTTTACCCTTCTCTGGTATCCATATTCGGCACCCTTTCCCAACTAATATCTTTCCACAAATAAAATAAATAAAACTCAAAAGAAAACATAAATAAGATCCGACATACATCAATGATAAATAAATGATTTTCTGTCAATACCATTTCTACTTACTTCTGATTTAAATAATTATTCAGTCTTAGTTTTAAGTTGTTTCCGAAAGAAGACTAAATTATGTTACAAAATTTTGTGGAAAAACAAGTAGATGTTACAGAAGTAAAATATATATATATATATATGAGTAGTCTTCAAAACATCAAAACTCAACAACATGTTTTCTAAATTTAAGACTCTTGAGTTCAAGGTTGATAAAGTGTCAAACAGAATTTTCTACAATTGACTAGATCTATCAAAATATCAAAACTCAATTCAAGGTTGTCTGATTTCTTTGTATGCAGATAAAAGATGTAAATAATCAAAATAGATCCTAAAAGTAAATACTGGTTTCCATTTACTTGTAAGAGTTTAACGTATTACTTGACTCTTAAAACAATTTCTAAATTAAAATTTAAAGCCCAAGAGGCGACAATGCTGTTGTAGACAGTAAATTTACCATGGAAAAATATAGAGAAATCTATTCACAAATGATACAATACTGGATGTAGGGGAAATGTTGGAAAATACCATATCGTATGGAAAAATTTCACCGAAAAGAAGGCTTCATTTCCATGGATCAAACATTCAAATTCCATGAGATGAGTGACTTCTCTAGAACGAAAGCTCACATAGTAGACCAGCGTGGATGGCGTTCAACCAATATGGAAAAATATAATCAGAGGCTCCGCTATTTTCATATTTTCATTCCAGACAACAGCTTTTATGAACATGAACAGTCCTGAAACATAGCTAGAAATGTTTAACAGTAACAGAGTATTGGGTGAGGATACTACGTTTCCTATATCACAGGCTGTTGACATTTACTGGTGCTCACTTGGCATAAAAATAGAGAATTATCTCAAGTTTTTCGAAGAACGACACTCACAAACATATATATAATGTTGTTCACATGATTCAAAGCGCTATTTTCCCCTCAAAGATATTAACTAAAAGACAACTTAATTCCTGTGTCAAAAATGCAATCCTATAAAGATGGAGTTTTGGTTCGAAACTGTATCTCCTATAGTATGAATAATGGAAAAAATAAATCATCTATCCTAAAGGATGAATTGAAAACTTTAAACTCTTACACATAGAGTTAAGCCTAAATTGATCAATATGCAGAGAAATAAAACATAAAGAAAACTACATATTTGAAGAACAGCAACATTAACCATGATCAACATCCCTTTTATATTCATACCAAGTTTGAAGGTTTCTTATAAACTACATTCACATTTAGAAAAGTAAAAGAGGAACCTGCCAACCAGCGATGAAGTTTGATGATAGCCGACTGCTTTAGCTTCTAAAAATTTACTTCCTGTTCCAGCTTTCTAAGTGTGAATTTCTTCTTCCTCAATTCTCCCGTATGTGTGTGTTGTGTTTTTCCCCCTTCTTGCTGCGTTTAAAAAAAACCTTATGTTCTTCTTATTAATCCCCTCCTTTCCTTTTCAAAACAAAGACCCCCAAAAATAATTCCCTGTGGTTCCTTTTGCTACCTTCCTTTTTTCCTATGAGCGTTATCTTTTTAAAACAAAAGGCACACATTATTTTTTTAATCCGCACCACTCTTCGTCGAATTAATTCAACCTGGAGATGAATCCTCTGATTTTCAGACAGTCAATAAAGGAATCCTACTTAACCTTTCATTGCAATCTGGTAACAATAGTTAACAAGGTCTTTAATTAAATAACAAGATCCACATTCAGTTCCTAATACTCAGTGACTCCTTAAAGATTAAAACAATAAAAATCTACTACTTTTGGATGTGGATTTAGGAGTCTAACAAGCGGTTATGACACATTCTTCTTCTTCTTCTTTCTCTTGTTTTGTCATTTCACCCTTCTCCTTCACTCTTTTCACATAAAAAAGCCTCAGTCGTCCACTTTTAGAAGCCATCTTTGCTTTTTCCATGGCCGCCCCAACAAGTCAATGTAGAAGGTGATGATGATGAAATTCCATGTGGAGAGGGAGGCCGATCACTGCCACACTTGTCTCCTCCTCCAACAACATCGATGTTGACTGCTTTATCAATTGCTATGCAGTGTTGTCCCATCCTCTTTAATACACATGAACATGTGAAGATCGGATCCTCTTTATTATTCTTCCAAATACTCTTATGCTACAATGATAGAAACACTAATTTAAAGTACAAATCCAAAATTACCCTTTTTGGCAATTTTTTTCATAAAATAGTTTTTTGCCATTTTTGGTAATTTTCAAAACCCATCCTACAAATCCTGATTTTCTCAAAAAATGCCCCCAACTAAGGCAAGATGAATTGCCAACTAATCTACAAAATCAAGAACATGATTTCGGATTTATTACAAAAACAACTTTCTAAAAAACTGGAGGAAAAACACTAAAAGTTGAATTCGGAGCCCAAGATGATATTTCAAGCTCTAGAAAAAATGTCAAAATGGTCACTTACTGAGTTAAGCTCTTCAGCAATCCAAATAGCTCCTCCTCACGCAACTGCCTACAAAATCTTAGCAAAAACCCACATTCGAGTCAAAAGTTAAGACCCTCCGAAGTAAATCTCAACCAAAACCCACATTTGAGTCAACAACTTTGATCCTTGGATGCTCCTGCATCATTCTCCCCTACTTGAAAACAACATAGCTCCAACAAGTTCTAGTTCTCAAACTACTTCCATTAAGGCTCATCTAGCTTCTTCAAATCCCATTCTGTAATCTAGGTGCTATCTGTCGGTGCCAACCCTTCCCACTACACAAGATATCTGTTATAGTCACCCTGTCAAGTTTGAGTAGTCTTCTTGTCTAGAATCTGTAAACCTTTTCCTTTTTCTTGATGGGGATAGTGCCTATCCAGTCTACCTCATCCTCATTTTCAATAGAGGCATCATCACCATGGAATGTATATAAATCCAAAATATTAAACAAAGGATAAATATCAAGACCACTAGGGAGCTCAACCTCATAAGCATTATCATTAATCTTCTTTAGAATCTTGTAGGGACCAATTTTATTATATTTCAATTTGTGATAAAACCCAGAAGGAAACCTCTCCTTCCTTAGATAAACCATCACTAGATCACCTGCACAAAAAACCTTATACCTTATAGTAGCATCTGTGGAAGCCTTGTACCACTCGTTGTTGTCCTGTAACTTTTGTCTCACATCTTCCTACAACTGGTAGAGCTTCTCTGCAAAGGCTTCTCCATCATCATTGACTATGTCACCCAAGGAAAGTTGCACCAAATCAAGAACACCCTGAGGATTTTGACCATAGACAACTTGAAATGGAGACTTACCAGTTGACCTGTTCACTGAGCTGTTATAAGAAAATTATGCATGGGGAGATGCCAAATCCCATTGTTTGGGCTTCTCTACAACAATACATCGCAAAAAATTACCCAAACTATGATTGACAACTTCTATTTGCCCATCAGTTTGTGGATGATAAGCACTACTGAACTATAACTTTGTCCCCATCTTCCATAAGGTCCTCCAAAAATGACTCAAGAACTTAGTATCCTGATCAGAGGTGATCATTTTTGGAACCCCGTGTAATCTGACTATTTCAGAAAAGAATAACTCAGCCACCCTAGTGGCATCACTAGTTTTCTTACAAGCAATTAAATGAGCCACTTTTGAGAATCTATCCACAACTACAAAGATAGAGTCATTACCTCGCTATGTATGTGGAAGTCCCAATACAAAATCCATACTCAAGTTTTTCCATGGTCCTACTGGTACTAGTAATGGCATGTATAATCCAGTGTTCTAGGAGTGCCCTTTGGCTATTTGACAAATTCAACACCTTTCCACAAACCTGGTGATATCTCACTTATCTTTGGCCAGTAGTACTTATCTGCTACCAAGGCTATTGTTTTATCCTTCCCAAAATGCCCAACCATACCACTGCTATGAAATTATCTAATAATATTTCCCCACATTGATCCTACAAGAACACACAACTATTTTCCCTTGAATAAATAAGCATCCTACATAAGATACTCACCTTGAATAGCATCTGTGTTCCTAGGTACAGGATTCTTCAACTGATCAACAACTTCCCAAAAGTCACTATCGGATTCATACAAGTATTTGATTGCATCAAAGCCAATTACTTTTGTTTCCATGATGGTCAGAAGCACAACTCACCTGCTCAAGGCATCTGCAACTTGATTATGTTTCCCAGATTTATGCTTCAGAACAAAAGTAAACCCTTGTAGGAAAGAGACCCATTTGCATGTCTGGTGTTCAATTTCTTTTGTGTGTTCAGGTATTTTAGAGCAATATGGTCTGTAAACAACACAAATTCTTTGGGTACTAGATAATGCTTCCAATGTCTCAAGTCTTTTATAATGGAATACAACTCTATATCATAGGTAGAATATTTTTGTCACACATCATTCAATTTTTCACTAAAAAAGGTAATGGGCCTACCTTCTTGGCTAAGTACAACACCAATGCCCACATGTGAGGCATCATATTCCACTTCAAACACTTTATCAAAATTTGGTACGGCCAATATAGGAGCTTTAGTGACCTTCTTCTTTAGATACTAGAAACTCTCTTTAGCCTCTTTGGTCCATGGAAACTCTCAACCTTTAGTGCAGTCTATCATAGGTGCTACAATGCTACTGAAATTATGAATGAACTTTCTATAGAAAGTAGCCAAGCCATGAAAACTTCTCACCTCGGTGATACTACTTGGACTACGCCATTCAAGAATGGCTTGAAATTTCTCTAGATCCATCTTGACACCATTTGGAGAAATGAAAAATCCCAGAAAAGCCAAGCTTACTTGCATGAACCTACACTTCTTCAAATTAGCATAGAGTTTCTCTCTTCTTAATACCCCCAATATGATCTTCAAGTGTTGCAAATGTTCATCCCTTCCCTTACTAAAAATCAGTATATCATTAAAATAAACTACTACAAACTTTCCAATGTAAGGACACAACACAATATTCATGAGTCTCATAAAAAGTACTAGGTACATTTGATAAGACAAAAGGCATAACCTTCCATTTATACAAACCATCCATGGTTTTGAAATTGGTTTTCCATTCACCCCCTTCTTAGATGTGGATCTGGTGGTATCCACTTCACAGATCAATCTTAGTGAAATATGTTGCTCCAGCAAGAACATCCATCATATCATCCAAATAAGAGATAGGAAAATGATACCTGATGGTTATCCTATTGATTTCTCGGCCATCTATGCACATCCTCCACATTCCATCTTTCTTTGGGGTTAATAATGTCGGGACAACACAAGGGCTCATGCTTTCCTGAACTAAACCTTTATGTATGAGCTCAGTTACCTGTTTGTTCAGTTCTGCATGTTGTGTCAGACTCATTATGTAAGCTACTTGATTGGGTAGAATTTCTCCTATAATAAGATCAATATGATGTTGGATATCTCATTTTGGAGGGAACCCATTTGGTAGTTCCTCTAGAATGACATCTAAATATTCTTCCAACACTGTAACTGCTTCTAGTGGTATCATCAAGTGTTCCTCCTTCCCCTGTTGTACTACAAATGCATAACAACACCCTGTTACTTTCATCTCCTTGACAAGTTCCTTTCCAGACAACATACTTTTAGCTTTTCCATCGTCCCTGAGAGGTGACTACCTTAGATCCATCCTTCCAGAAGGTGTAAGTATTCCTTTCCCCATTATGAATAACCTTTCTATCGTATTGCCAGGGTCGACCTAAGAGGACATGGCATGCATCCATTGGAATCACATCACACCATAACTCATCTTTGTATACCTTTCCTATGGGAAATTTGACAAGGCACCTCTTATCTACCATAACTTCATTAACCTTTCTAAACCATGCAATCCGATAGGGACAAGGGTGCTTTTCACAATGGAGATTTAGTTTCTCCACCATTTCTTTAGAAACCATGTTTTCACAACTGCCTCCATCAATAATTACTTGACAAACCTTTCCACCTGAGGTACACCTTGTTTGGAATATGTTGGTTATGAGCCATTAATCATCAATGCCTTTCTCCTCTACCTCCTCTTTTGCTGGAATAATCATTTTCCTCCTCATCATGAGACTTTCAATGATATCTGGAGACACTTCTTTTTTAGATCCTTCATTGTCAACCTGGGCTAGGTTCACTCTAGATGGCCCTCCTTGATTTCCATCTTGCATGTTAAAGTTGGAACACTCGAAGGCCCTGTGTCCTTCTCCACATCTAAAACAAGTGAATGCCCTTCTTTGGCCTTCCCATCCTCTTCCATTACCATAGCCGCTACCACATTGAAATCTCCTTCCTCTTTGTTGATTTGATGAAGTTTGACGTGATTCTTCTTGTTTCTCACCTCCTTGACTAGAACTTGAGCCTCCTCGATATGGAGATGATGTACCCCTTCGTCCTCCTCTATTTATTTGATTATACTACCTATTCTATTTTTCTTCAGCCTTGAGAGCCAACTAATAGGCATCCTCCATGCACTTGACCAGATGCATCCTCAGCTCATCCTCAATGGTGTATTTCAAACCATTCACATACCTTGCAGCCATCTATTCATTACTTTCTTGATGTTCTATATGGATGAACAACTTATAAAACTCATCTGTATAATCTTGTACAGAAGACAAATTCTGTTTCAAATTCTGAAACCTTCGAAAGAGTGTTTGAGCATAATCCACAGGTAAGAATTTTTCTCTTTATCTTTTTCTCCATTTTGCTCCATGTCTTGATTTTATCCTTTCCTTTCTTTGTTCGTTCCTTTTGGAGATGATCCCACTAGATAGAAAATAGAGTTTTGAATGGACCATTACCTTTGAGCCTTTTTAGATTGTCATCATTGGAGACTATGTGAGTATACTTTTCATTTTTCTTCTAAGTCACTAAAGAGACATAAGCGTCTTTTCTGCATTTGATTAAAAAAATTCAAAAATCTAAAAATTAAAAATATTTTTAGCATCAACATTTAGGATCACACTCAATGATCCATCATTAAGATGAGAGAGAATTCTAGAATATATGAAAATATAGAATGCAGACCAAACCTCATTCAAAAGATATATGAAGGGATGAGGAGAAGAGGGGACATGCAAAGCCACAAGAAGAAGAGATCACTATCCCTCACTTTGCATGTCAGAATCAAAATCAAGATCAGAAACTAATGAGTTTTGAATTCAAATAGATTGTTAAAATATGATAAATTTCACTTTTAAATTATTTTTATTATCTTTATAAATATAATAAAAATGACAACACTGATAGGATGATATCTAATTGATTATGACCTTCAATAAACACCACTATTCAAATTCACAGAGACACAATTGACGTCCTAATGTCAAAAATCTTTCATTCATTCATCAGTGATAATCTCTTCGCTTATTCCCATCTAATTGAAATGGATGTCTTTAATTTTGTAACATACATAGTCCCAAATTTGTCGGATATTTCTTTGCCTATAGTTCTTTCTATTACTATCTCTGCTATATTTTTGGGGATTCTTCTTCTCTCTCTGAACCGCTGGAAGCATCAATCCTCACTTAACATTCCTTGGGGAAAGTTAGGATTTCCCTTGGTCGGGGGAATCAATACAATTCCTATGAGCACTTAGATCAGGCACAACACAATAATTTTTTGATGAAAGAGTAGAGAAATTTGGTGATATTTTCAAGACTTCGCTAATGGGGCATCCAACGGTGGTAGTGTATGGATCCACTGGAAACTCCTTAGTCCTCTCCAATGAGGATAAGATGGTAACAAATTCATGGCCCAAGTCATTCATGAAACTGATGGTGCAAGAATCCATTTTGAATCAAAGGGGAGAAAAGCATCTCATCTTCCATGCTGCACTATACAACTTTCTGGACCCTTGAGTGTTGCAAAGGTACATGTTTAAAATGAGTTCCAAAATCCAACATCATATTAGTGAAAAATGGAAGGGAAAATCCCAAGTAAAGATGGTTCCTTTGGTAGGGGAGCTTATACTTTCTAGGAATTCGCTTTTGCAGAGGGCTTGAAGCACACTCCATCCTCGATCAAATTCTCTCTTCCTTGATAGAAAAGAGAAGAAACAAATTAAGGTCAGGTAGAGCATCCAATGATCAATATTTACTCTCTATGTTCACCTTCAGAGATGAAATTAGAGGGAAACCATTCACCGGAAAGGAGGTCCTTGATAATTTTAATGCTTTGCTTCACACATCGTTTGAGAGCATAGTTTCCCCACTTTCCTTGCTATTTAAATTATTGTCTTCCAATCCTGATTTCTATGAAGAAGTTGTTGGATGTATGCCTCTTTTCTTTGTTTTTCTTTTAATTAACATGTTCTGTGAGATTTTATCATTAATGACACAAAAGTGAATATATCAAAACAAATGAGAATTATGTCAAATATAAAATATGCAGAAGAAATCAGCTAGAAGGATCTCAAAGATATGAAATATACATGGAAAGCTGTTCAGGAAACATTGCACATGAATCCACAAGATTTTGGAATATTTCACAAGGCTATCATTGATATTGATTGCGTTTAACAACTTTTTGTGTATGAGATTTTGGTGAGATTGAATGCCACAAACACCTTTACCATCACCATTTCTTGGCACCGCTCCCACTTTTCACAGTGTAAGACTATCGAATAGTCTTAAAAAGCTGAAGGGAGTTCCTCCAGGAGAAATCCTATCGGCTTATTAACATTATTATTAAAATAGTCAATTTTTAATAATTGAATAAAATGATTTAAAGGCTTCAAAATTAAGAACTAGAAATAAAGGAGTAACTCTTTCACATACAAATTCTATGTGTCCATTTCTCTTGTTCCCCATGTATTAGAATTTTCTTTGCTATACAATATTAAAAAAATTAATATATTGATTATTCATTATATTTAATTTAAATATGTCTTACCTCATGCAAATTCATGTTGTTCTTTGACTTGTTCAAGAAAGTTGTGAGTCCGTCTAGCTTTGAAGGGTCTTGAAATGGGAAATCAATTATATCTCCCGCACTGAGATATCTCAAATTTTGAAAATCTTCACTGCACGGAGGCCCAACAAACTTTACCCAATCCCCTATCATCAGTATTCTCAAGGAGTCACACATTTCATCTAAAACGCTGGTCTCGAGAGTTATTAAAGACTCATCCCTAACAAGGGAGATGCCTTTGACCTCTTGGAGTAGTTTATGACCACCTTTCAAGACTTTGAATAATTCCCTATGATTTGATATCCTTGTCTTTTTGGCTTCTTTCACCCCCATTATGTGAAGGATGTCGTGAATAATCACAGTACCTAAGTCACTTTTATTGATCAAAATTTTACTCTAAAGAATCTTAACTGTAGCGTCATCTAGAATGTTACAAACAAGCTCCCCTTCCCAACCATAAAAATATTTGCAAATATCGAGGAATGCCTCTTGATCTTCCTTCTCCAACTTACTGTAAACAAAAAAAAGTTATTTACAAAGATTTTCATTTTTTCAAAACCATCAGGGTTTCCCTCAAGAAGTGCCTTGTGAGCATCTCTGTAACTTCCTACCTTTCTATCATCTCTTAACTACTTTCCAAATACATATAAAATATGGGGATGCCTCTACATGCGTTGGAAACATCATTGATGAGATCCTTTTCTACAGAGTCGCATTGATATCCATTAGTCTCTAAGACTGTTTCTCTTAGGAAACTTCTTTCTGTTTCTTTAGAAAAATAATTCACATCAATTTCCTCATAGTTGATCTCGGATTTTGATATAAAAAATTTCTCCCGAGATGTGATAAATATTCTCAGCTTTTTTTTTACTTCCCCCAATTATCTACTGATATAATTGATTTGTTGAACCATTTTAAATCTTCTGGCAGGAGCTGTTGGGCATATATTTTTGGGTAACATGAATTTTAATTAAATCCAACTAATAATGACACACAGTAACTAACAACCATAGTGCTATGTCTATTCTAATTCCACCAACCCTACAAATAGGAATTCAAAGGTCTTATATCGGCCTCGAATTCATTACAAAAACTACCATCAAATTGTTTGTTTCTTCCATTTTTTGTGCAGTAAAAGTGAGCTTATCAACATATCCTCCTTTGATGTTATGATCGGGGATCGGTCTAACTAATTTTAGGCTTCTCTACAAATTGGTCAACTATCGACGTAGCTTTGCCCGATGCTTCTATTGTGTATCAGTCTAACAAAATTTGGGTTATTTCATTGTTCGGTCACCCATCAGCAACACTCTCTCCGATGCTTTCAATTCAGTTGGCTATCCATCCGTCGATAGACATACACTAACAATCTCATTGGAGGTCAGTTTGACTACTTTCTGGCTTCTTCATTGGTCGGTCATCCATCGGCATGACCTACTCTGACGACACAAACGCCCATCGGTCTGGCTCCAAATTCCCTGTGCCACTACCCGATGTCTTCATTAGCATACCTTACTCCAACATCTTTATTGGTGATCGCTCTAACACAAAATGCTTCACACCTCTCACCGATACTATCCTCAACTTGACTTATCTTGATTGCACCAGGTGAACCCACAATAGTGGGTCACACTTTTTCGGATGAAGGAAAATGCCCTAAAAAGTGAATCTGACAAAAAAATCCTTCCTACTTTTGATAGAAACTTACTCGTACTTTCAATTGTAAGTAACTTCAGATCAAAAGTATGAAAAGTCTATACTTTCGATTGGAAGTTACTTACAATCGAAAGTACTTAATATGGAATTTTCGACTGAAAGTTGAAAATTAGGTTTTTTTGGCAGGGTTTTTAACTCACTAATGTAATACCCCAAAAATGGGCTATAAGTTCATTAATCTCTTACATCTTCAATTCGAATGAAATCGACATCAAAGTCCTAATCTAAGGCACATCTAAACATCATCGAATCATAATTGATTATCTTAAATTCTGCATCAGGGAATATTCTTAGTAATATTCCTAATCATCATAATTATCTTTAATTTTATAATTATTGGGCAATAAATCACATTTATCCTAAAGTTTGATTAATTGAATATTTTCATATTTAATTAATTAGATTTAATATTTGCCACTTAATTATGTAATTAAATTTAATTATATCTATTATTAATTGTATTATTTAATTTTGACAATAAATCTAATATCATATGAATAATTGATTAAATTTTTATTTAATTAATTAAAGCAAGTTGTCATTATTTAATAATATAGTTTTTAATAAAATTTTGATTAAATAATTGATTAACCCATAAATCAATTGTTTTATTTTTAAAAGCAGTTAAGTTGGAAATAAATCACTTTATTATTAAATTAATTCATAAATAAAACATGCACAATCATAAAAGAAGACAACTATCAATTATCAATTAAAGCTAAACTCTATTTTGAGTTAAAACTTAGCTTTTGCATGTTTTTGTGAGTTAATTATCCTTTATTTAAAAATAACTCAAAAATCAACCTGAGTTATTTGAGTGATTTATGGCTTTTTTTTCCCATGCACCTCCAAAGCCCTGGATTTCTATAAAATCAAGGCTTCAATTCATCTCTCAAATCCACAGCATCTCATAATTTTGCAAGCTTACTTTGCCAAAGTCATCTACGAATTGCACAACTATTTTGAAGAATTGGAATTTGGAGAATCAAAGCTTATTGCGAATCAAGGCTATTGTGAGATCAATTTGTTTTTTTTTTACATTCATTTAGATTCTTTTTTATATCATTGTTAGATCAATTCATAGCATATCAATTTTTCATATTAGCATAGATTCCATATCAAGTTTTCATATCATTGCATAGAAAATCCAAAAAATATAGATTAATTGCATTCATATTTCATATCTAGATCAATTGCATTCAAATCTTTCATTTAGGTGTCATCTAGGTCACTGATCTCGATAACAATCTGAGAACATTAATCTCACACCTACTAGAAGGTAGTAAATCGCTTGGTTAAATTAGATTTCAATTTTGCATGATTTTGATTTTTGCTAACCTCTAATGTTTTACTGAAGTGTTGTGTCTACAGATTAGGTACAATTTTCACACACATATTTTTGGCACCCACCGTGGGGCAACCCACCTTTACATGATAGTTTTGATTTTTTTGGGGAGCTAAAGCCCTAAAGTTTCAAAGATTTAATTTTATCTCTCAAACGGCTTAAATTTTTTCTTTGAAATTTTTTTTGTAGGTTGAACATATATCAGAGAAGCTATAGTAAAAAATTTAGAATTTTCTAAAATGTTTTGAATTTTTAATAATTTTTTCTAGAAATTTCAGAAAAAATTAATATCTGACGCAAATCAGCATATTTTTAGAAATTTTTATATTTTTAGAAAGCTCTTTAAATTCTAAAGGTGGTTCATTCTTTGTATTTTAAATTTGGATGCAATATAATATCTCAAATAGTCAATTTACAAAAACTGGTCTGTTTTGATAAAACGGGTCTCTAGGGCACAAATGAATAGATTTTTATAAAATTTTTACATTTTTGGAAAGCTCTCTATTTTTTAGTAGGGGTCTCTATTTTTAATTTCTATTTTTGTGGCCAAAATCATAAAAGAAAAATTAGATCTTGTTGAGTAGGTCAAATGCAGCAAAAAAAAAAAAGTTTTGTGATGGGTATGCACTTATTTTTTTTACATGGTTCAATGAATGGTATGAGTTGTCATTTGGGTTAATTACTGGTTATTATTGCTGCTAATAATTGATTTTTAGAGCTAACCCTATGGTTTTCATAAGTTGAATATATTTTGCATATCTTGTTTGCTTGTTGGAGAGTTCGTCACTTGCTTGCATGCAAAAGCTCAACAAGAATTGCTAAAAATCAGGTAAAATCTACTAAGCATGTTGCAAGGATCCCAAGTATTCTCCTTCATCTAATAAAATTTTGATTTGGACTTAAAATAAATCTCTTATGTGTCTGGCTTGTGTGCATCTTTTCATGCTTTTGTCTATTTCTACACACTTGCATAATTGATACTAGGTTGTGACACCTTAGGTATTTATTTAGCAGTCTTAGCTACTTGTGATTGATCTAGATTGCTATCTTGGGTTATTGGACTCACTAAATCCACCGGCTCCTCATTCCGCCCTGTGGTTGCAATCTCAGCGCCATAAAGGGGAGGGGTCTATAGGAGAGAAGCGTTAATTATTCCACCAGGCAACCCTTTTGTGCTTTTTAGAACTCACTTGTTTTCTAAGTTGGGGACTCATTTTCAGCTTATGTGAGGTGTTAAGTGTTCCACCTTTTGGACTCATCTCATATTTTCTTTAAGCGTTAAGTGTTCCTCTTTCTACTTTTTTGGGGTACTTTTGGTAGATTTACTTTTGGAAACATACATCTATGCTCACATAGTAATTAGGCCCTATGAACACTATTCATGATTCTTGAGAGATTGGATAACTAGCGAAATCCTTCTTGATGACAGAATCCTTGTAGGTAGGGAGGATACTTAGTGCATTTCACATTCAACTTGGTTAGTGCATCTTCTCTTATTGATTGATGCATTCTCTCCCAGGAGAGGTTGATAGATCATGTGGGGTAGACATCACGAGCTTTGGTAAATCAAAATTGGTTAGTGCATCTTCCCTTATTGATTGACACATTCTCTCTTCAGAGGGGTTGATAGATCATGTGGGGTTGATATCATAGACCTTGGTGAGATAAACTTTGTCTTAGCGTGTCGGATTAATCTGCTTGCTTTGTTTCGGTTAAAAGTGAAGAGGCATCAAAACCTTGGATCTGGAGCCAAGTCCCCTTGTGGTATACTATTGTGAGTCACCTTTAGAAAGGGTTAACCATAGTGGACAATCCCTTCACAGGGAAAACTGTGTTGACGGAACCTCAAGCGGTAATAGCCATTTTCACCGCGGTAGTGACAACCGCTATATAAATATCCTTGTGGAAGAAATCTCCACGGGTATGGTTCATTGTTGGGTTGTCAGATCTCCCTAGTAGCTCCTGAAGATTAAGTTCTCAGACTGTGTCAAAACTCTGGTGCACCGGGATTGGAGTTCACCCCTTTGGATCATAAAAGTTGCAGAGTCAAACCATTACTACAAACCCTAGCGAGGACCAATTTTCATTTTTTAGGGTATATGTGCATTATTGCAAAACATTTTGGAACATACACAATTAGTGCTTCTAAGGATTAGAATGAATAAGTCACTTGATTGTTCATGCGCAAGATTGCTTTTGCCCTTGTTCATTGTTTTTAGACATGCTTAAAATCACTTGCTTGTTGTTTTGCATGCTTGTTTATCTATCTGGTTACTGAAGATGGGAAAATCTGTTACAATCCTCAAAATCTGGACATTGAAATTTGCAAACAATTCAAATCTAAAAACTCAAAATTTGCAAAATCTAAAGTAAAATCCTTTTCTGGAGTCAAAAGTCATCTCAGGAGGTCAAAAAGTCATACGAGTTTCTATCAAGTGTCGTTTCATTGCAACCCATCTATCGTATGATAGCAAACCCAGTGTCGTACGAGTTTCCATGCCAGCAAATTCTCAAAGTCAAAATCTTGCAACTATTGTATGATATTGTCAACTATCGTTTCATTGCTACCCAACTATCGTATGAGATTTTCAACTATCGTTTCATTGATACCCAACTATCGTATGATAACCAACCCAGTGTCGTACGAGTTTTGATGCCAGCAAATTCTCAAAGTCAAAATCTTGCTTGCAATTGTCATACGAGTTTTGCAACTGTCATTTCACAGCATACCCACTATCGTACGAGTCTACAGAGTGTCATTTGGGAAATTTTTGAAAGTTGTCACTAAATTGTCAGAATTGCTAGATATTTAGCTTTTTCAGCATATTTCCAGAATCTATCGAACAAATCACTATGTCAAGAATAGAGCAATAGCTATTGAGAATTAGTACACATGTCTCAAAGAATCAGTACACAAGAGGAAGAAGCTCTAATCACCGCTATGATGAAGCAGCTGCAAGCTATGCAAGTCCAGCTTGACAAACTTGAGAAAGAAAAGGAACCTAAAGAGTTCTCCATGGAAACTCTATGCTCTTTTCCATTTGATAAAGACTTGTACATGTCACCATGCCCTTAGACAAAATGTGAGCAACGTGAAAATCCTTATGATACCTCTTCCACAGAGAGTGACACATCAAGCTTTGGAGACTATGATGACTATGACAATAGACAATGTAATGATACCTATGAAACCTCTGTTCCTAAGAGTCCTCCTCATTGTGTGTTCCTACTTACTACAAATGGGCCATCACATTGGATAGATTGTGATGGTGATCCATATGATTCTGATTTTGAAAGAGATTTTGATGGCTTTTGTGGACAATACCTTGATTATGATCCATCTACTACTGCTGAGGACTATAAAATGTATCATGCTAGCTTGAAGCATCAATATTATAAGAATCCTTCTCCTAAGGACTCTCAGGATGAAAATAAAGATTACACTCTCAAGCAAGATCATGTTAATGTTAAACCTTTGTCTTGTGATGGTTCCCTTCCATCCCCTACTTCCTCCAATACCCATACATTTCCTAAAACTTTTGAGTCTTTCAAATCTTTCACAGAACCTTCATCCAACACAAGCCCTGATACTTTTCATATGGTTCCCTATAGTTATCCTCCAAGGCTACCTCTTAAAGAAACTCAAGCTAATCTTCACTTGGCTACAAATACTTTCAATAATGATAAACCTAAAGAGCCTAAGCTATCATATGCTATAATCCCTACTTCAGCTAGTCCTCCACCATCTCTTCCAAAGTCATCCATACAATCCCAACATGCTTCCTTGTCCTTAGAAGTGGCTCCATGTCAAGAGGACTCTAAAAATGATGAAGAAAAGAACATAAAAAAAGATCAAGATCAAGAACCCTCCATGTCATCCACTCCTTTTCCCAATGTCTCTTATCTGCTTCATGGTTCTTTTGATCCTGTACCCCCTTTTTCATGCATTCCACCATATCTTAAGTCTTCGCCTAAGCAAGATCAAGCTACTACTTACACTATTGAGCTTATTGACAATCAAAATAACCTTACTACACTTGCACTTTCCAAAGATAATACTTCCATTACGGTTGGTAAAAATGGTGTTGTTACTTCTAAAGTTAAGCCTATTGAAAATCAAAAGAAAAATTATGTGTTTATGCTATCCAAAGATCCTTGTCAAGATCAAAGTCTTCCATCTTCTTGTTCTACCACTCCATGTTCACTTCCACTTTCTACTCTTCCTAAGTCTTTGCAAGCTTTGAATAATTCTATCAAAGAAGTTTCTCATATTCAAGATATCCATGATTCTATTGAAAATTCTAATGCTCACTCTAAAGATATTGATGTCCTTGGTTGTCATATAGATGCTGATGAACTTTTAATTATCCTTTTGCATCTTCCACTTCCATCCTTGGACCTCTTCCACCACTACTAAGGGCTTCACATCTACCTTCCATCTTGGGTCCTTATGTCCCTTCACTTTCCCCTCCTAACTCTCCTAATTCACCATCCATCTTGGGTCCTTACGTCCCTCCATCTCCCATCTTTCGTCAAGATCAACATAGATGCATACCCTTAAATCCTTTTCATCCACCCACCCATCTAAACTAGTCATATCCTCCTTTTTCTTCCACAATTCCCAAGTCTTTTGGAAGTAACTTGAATGTTCAATACAAGAAAAAGAAGCAATAAAAGAATCCATCAAAAAAAGAAGATCACCATGTCTCCTCTAATAGACATGGAAACATAAAGTCAAAAGAGATATGTAAGAAAAAAACTACAAGACAAGTATGGGTTCCAAAATCCATCATTAAAGATATTCTCTCTAGATCATCAAAAGGAAATAAAAAGCCTACGGCTATATGGATTCCAAATTCTCTCTTGAAAGAGTTTGGTGTTGAGCAAAAAGTTAAATTGACATTCAAGCTTCCAAAGACTTCCACTTCATCTTCTTCCAAAAATATTCTTCCATTCCACATGCCTAAACCACAACCTCTGCTATCCATTCACCATATTCCTTCACATATTCCTTCATTCACATTTCCTCCATCCTCTCACCACCCTTCAAGGTGTGTGTTTATGTTGATCTTTCCTTCCTTTCCATCTACCCTTTCACAATCCTTCCATTCATTATCCTTCTACCTTCTATCCTTTTTCCTCATTTGCCTATTCCTCCTATCTTCCAACCTCACTCGCTTTACATAAAACTTTATCCTCCATTTTCTCTTCCATCTTCCTTTCCCTATCAGCATCTTTGAGCATATCATTTTGAATCCTTGGCATATCATGGTTTATCCTTTCAAGGAGTATTATCTAAAAAGCTTGCCTTCTTCCAAAAAAAAAGAAAAAAAGAAATAAAAATGAAAAAATTGAAAATGTGCCTTGGTGAAAATCTGGAAACAGGCACCTTGGTAGCAAAAGAAAAGAGAAACCAATTCATCCTATGGTGAAAACCACTCCCTTGTGGCACCTTGGATAAGTACCATGATGAAAACCTGGCAATCAGCCATCATGCATAGTTCTTCTACATAATTCATCCATTCCATCTTCTCTCTTTGATCTTGACAAGGTTGAGCTATACATGAACATTTGGCTATTTTGTGAGTTGTCTTATGATGATCTTGCTTTCATTCCTTCCATGTTTAGCCTTCATATCCATCTTCCTCCATTCATTTTCACCTATTGCTATCCATTTCTCCTTTGGTCTTGATCTAATAAAAAAAGAGAAAAAAAGAGTGAAACACAGTGCTATGAAGCCTCTTGACATGTCTACTCCTTTGGACTACATCCTGTCCTTCTTTGGCATTACGCTTTTGTGACTTATCCTATACTGGCCTTTCACTACTTATCCAAATGTGCTTTACATGACAATTTTTCCCTAGCTTGGGTATTCTTGAGGAGTTTTCCCTTGAGGATTTCTTCCCTTCATTATCTTTTATTCTCTTGTGCTCCACCTTGCTAGACATTGGGATTGCATGATATGATCTTGCTTAGGAGTTTGCAATGGAAAAAGATGCTATCAAGTATACCAAGTATCAGAACTAGTATCAGAATAATTATCAGAATTAGTATCAGAATCAGTATGAGAACCAGTATCAAAACAATTATCATAATCAGTATCAGAATTAGTATCAGAACCAGTATCAAAACAATTATCAAAATCAGTATCAGAATCAGTATCAGAACTAGTATCAGAACAAGTATCAGAATGGGTGTTAGAACAAGTATCAGAACACCTACAGGGGCTACACCTTTTGCTTTCATTTATGGGTCTGAAGTGGTACTACCTATTGAGGTCAAAATCCCATCACTAAGAATCAGAATGCATGGTCTAGTGACTGATGATGACTACAGAGTGTCTAGGTTGCAAGAACTTGCACTACTAGATAAGCGCAGACAAGCAGCGTATGATCATCTCAGAGTATATCAGAGGAGAATGTCTAGAGGCTAAAACAAGAAAGTTAGACACAGAGAATTTCAGGTTTGTGATCTAGTCTTGAGAGAAAATCTTAAAAATCAATCCCATCAAGAACGCAAGGGGAAGTTCGAACCCAACTAGCTGGGTCCCTTTGTCATCACTGCTACTTTTGGCTTTGGTACCTATCAACTCTCAATGATTGAAGGAGAACAGCTCCAAGAACCAATCAACGTTCTCCATCTGAAGAAATTCTACGCCTAAGGCATTCAGTCTATGGTTAAATATCTTAAAAAATCCTAAAAATTAGAAAAAGTCCTAAAAAAATGAACATCTTGGTGAAAACCTAGCAATAGGCACCTTGATGATTCAAAAAAAAATTAGAAAATATCAAAAATTCAAAAAAACTGAAAAAATGAAAAATACAAAAAAAAATGAAAAAGAAAAAGTGCCTTGGTGAAAACCTAGAAACAGGCACCTTGGTAGCAAAAATAGAATCTCTACCAAGATGGTGAAAACCCAGCAAATAGGTACCACTTGTTTCAAAATGCTCCATCTATCAGTGCAATCTTGGTCTTTCCTAGCTTTCAGTCTTGCTTTAGTTTGTACATATCTCCCGATTTGTTTCTACATTTTTAGTTTTCAATAAGTCGGTCTGTACACCAATTTGCTCAAGTGTCTGTATCCTATCAATGTTTAAACTTGGGGGCAATCAATGTCATATCCTATGGTCTCTGATGTATTTGAGATGTGTCATATCTAGTCAGAGTCCTTTGAAGCTATATCTGAGTCAGTCAGTCAGTCTCCTCTCTAGAAAAGATTTTGCATCTACAACGCAATCAAACATCAAAACTCAACTGAAAACAATCTATGCTTTTTACATGATTTTATCTCCTTGTATGCTTACTGATTTGCATTGAGATTTTTGCATATTGTGTCCCTTCGAGCTCTTCGATGATGTCCTTTATAGGATTTAGAGAGTGATGACTAGGGGCATAATCTTTTTTTTGTCTTCTGCTTGTATGTGAAAATCTAACAACTTTGGAAATTCTGGATTGAAATGGTGTCCGACTATAAGAGCCTCTATCTCGAATTGGATGGCAATGCGTACCTCGACCATTGATACCCAGACAATTCAAGGAAGTTTGATCTAACTATTGTCTTTTTGAGTAAGTTCTTTCTCCTACTGTGGAACACGATCTTGCCCAAGGATGTGAATGATAAAGGGTCACTACGGGTAATTCACATTGGATTTAGAATGATCTCTTGACTGTTTGATGTGTTTGCAATGCAAAGAGTATTCCGGTCATCATGATGTTTATGTTTTGATGCTTATACAAATTGCTATATCAAAATAGACATGATATTCAGGTCATCCTGGCGTTTATGCCTTGGTACTTATATCTAATCCGACATTCCAAAAATAAAATCAATATTCATATGTCCATGGTTGTTTGACTAGTGGGGGTTGTATTGATTCTTGCACATACAAATCAATATTCATATGTCTATGGATTTTTTTTAGCTAGTGGGCATTGTATTGATTTATCCAGTTACCTAAAAGTTCAATGATGATAACAAATCGACATATGATCAGTGACTAGGTCCTAGGTCTTAGGTTGCATTTCATATTGCATGCTTCTTTGCATGATCTCACAATGACTAAATGAACTTCAAAGCTTAAACAATTCTTCATATCAATTCTTCAAATCTAACAAGAGCTGAATCTCACACGAAGGTTCCTCCAATGAAGCAGCAAGTAGAATCCTTTTTCAGGATCAAAATTCAAATCTGAGATCATTCATATTATTAACTACTTGCATAATCGACCTTCAATCATCACAGAAATCTAGTATTCAACTTAACTGATTATCTAACATCAAACTATCAAAATTTAAGCTTGGTCAACCATGGTCAACTCATGGTCAAACCTAGTCAAACTTAGTCTCTGGGACCTCTAAACGATGTAGAATGTAGTCACCGGACGTGTTTAACCACTTCTCAAATCAATTAACATGCTTCTAAACTCTCAACGCTGAATTTTCTTGTCAGATTTCAATTTTAATCCTGAAGGGGGGGCATGGTATTGCATATCATTCAAAGTCTGTAATCAAATTTGAAATCATATCTTTATGGAAATCAATATCTTTCCTCAGTAATCAAGACAACAACCATGTCTAGTTATTGATTCATCAAAAAACCTCATCGCTCGGGGCAAATCTATCATCACTTGGGGCATATCAGATTCATCAAGATTCATATCAATCTGGTATTCTCCTATTCTTGTAAACTGTATTAGTTTTTGCAACCATCGGGTCATAGTGTTCTTTCCTTGGTTCTTCGGCAACTAAAGGATTCAGATGTGATACCTACTAGTTCTGCTAAGACAATCGAGTCTAGAACCGGTCACTCACTTCTTAGCAATCCTAAGGTTTGGAATCAGGCATTTTGACACTTTTTCGCAATCATAGATTCATTTGCTGTTATAGTGAACATTATCTTTGGTCATTCAGGACCTATTATCTCCATATCAAATCAATATCAATCTGCTTCTGTCTCATATCAATTATCAATTTCAAACATCAGTTTCATATCTTTATCAAACATAGACTATCTTTGAACCACTGCGCTATGCACAGTAATTCAAAGAGGGGCAAAATGTAATAACCCAAAAATGGGCTATAAGTTCATTAATCTCTTACATCTTCAATTCGAATGAAATCAACATCAAAGTCCTAATCTAAGGCACATCTAAACATCATCGAATCATAATTGATTATCTTAAATTCTGCATCGGAGAATATTCCTAGTAATATTCCTAATCATCATAATTATCTTTAATTTTATAATTATTGGGCAATAAATCATATTTATCCTAAAGTTTGATTAATTGAATATTTTCATATTTAATTAATTAGATTTAATATTTGTGACTTAATTGTGTAATTAAATTTAATTTTATCTATTATTAATTGTATTCTTTAATTTTGACAATAAATATAATATCATATGAATAATTGATTAAATTTTTATTTAATTAATTAAAGCAAGTTGTCATTATTTAATAATATAGTTTTTAATAAAAGTTTGATTAAATAATTGATTAACTTATAAATCAATTGTTTTATTTTTAAAAGCAGTTAAGTTGGAAATAAATCACTTTATTATTAAATTAATTCATAAATAAAACATGCACAATCATAAAAGCAGACAACTATCAATTATCAATTAAAGCTAAACTCTATTTTGAGTTAAAACTTAGCTTTTGCATGTTTTTGTGAGTTAATTATCCT